>WBMY01002465.1:131492-311004 GCA_013397315.1 Donacobius atricapilla
AAAAAAAAAAAAAAAAAAAGAAAAAGAAAAGAAATCTTTGTTTCCCATTAAAACAACACCAGGTTGCAATTTGGACACTTGAATGAATTCCAATGTTTTAAAGCTGAGACTTCAAAAGAGAAAGGCATGTTTGCTGCAACATCCGGTGACTGTAATACCTTACTTGGAAAGGTAAGTGGTTAATTTGCATAATTTATAATTTTTATACTAAAGAGCATTTTTATATAAACCAGAAAAAAACCCCTAAACTCTACAGATAAAGTTCTTACCTCCAGTCACTGCTGCAGGTAAGGTTGACATCAAGCTGTACAGCGCAATCAAAAACATACTTACATCTTAGCTCATTTTACAGGTACAGCCATAATCAAGGCACAAAGATCTTCTACAAGTATTTTTCTTCAATAAAGTTGTACAAAATAATATTACATTTTACAGTCTGTACAATATAATAAACCAGCAGTAAAACAAAAAAATATATAGGGAGAGGACTGTTGTCCAAGAATGATCGGAACTAAAAAGGATCATTTGTGGACAGCACAAATAACGTAAGTGAGGGTGGTAAATTTTCTGCCTAGATGCAACAGGCTGAAAAGTAGCTGTAATTCAAATGCCTGAGGTGTGCAGAGACACTTAGCTCCAAAACCCCAGAAAAATTGCTTTGTCTTCACTGTTCCTCTCATTATCTACTCTACTTCCTGTGCCAGTAACGGCTTAAAAGAGGAGGTCACTTTATCAGTTGACCTGCAACTCAGAAATGCTAAAAATTGTGACAGAGTAATAAATATTGTGGTGCTGCTACATTGTGTGTCTACTTCCTCAACAGTATTTAATAACCTGATACAAAGTGCATTAATCTTTTTTTCACCCATCAAGTACTCTTCAATGTCATGTTAAAAAGGAAACCCACACAGAGGGATAGGTATGACTTCAGTGTCATCCAGCTGACATAACGGTCTGAACTGAGGTTAACCCACTGGAAAAAATTTAGCAGGTCACGTTCAGTTTAAAAAGAACAAAACCTAAGGGAACAGAGGTAGCCAAAGGGCTTAGTGGAATGACGAAGAAGTGGCATGTCAAAATAAAGCACAAAAATAGTCCCAAAAAGCATGAAGGGAAGATAACCCAAACTTGCTTCAAATCAGCTTTAAGGTTAAACACTTAAAAGTAAACGAAGTGAAGAGACTGACATTTCTATAGTATATTCTTCCACCCTGTGTGGGGTAGTATCAAGAGAAAGAGTAAGGAGCAAAGAATTTAAAACCACAGGTTCCACGGTGATCCCCCTCACAAGAGTTCGTACTGGCGGAGGTGCATCCTCTGGATGATGTCTCGACAGTCGTTGAACACTCTGCGGATGTTTTCTGTGTCCACTGCACATGTGAAGTGTGGGTAGCAGTAATGCCGGCCATCTCCACTCGCCGTGCTTATCCTCTGTGGAAAGAGGGAGGCAAAAAAAAAAAGGATCAGGTGCCATGCCATGAGACATTTCACATCTTAGCAGTCTACAGACTTGTGGAGAACCAAGAACCCTGGGCAATCTGTATATACATCTCTAAAACAAGTACACAAAGAGAAGGGAGGGCTGTGATCTGGTCAGTCTGAGTAACAAATTTGAAATGCAGATTACAAAACATTACAGATACTGTTACAGGGCCAGGGCAGGGGTCCTTTGCAGGAGCCACCAATGCCACCCTCATCTGCACAGGCTGTCGCCATTTGCACATCACTGTGCAGCCAAATCGGTGCTGCTGACAGCTGTGCAGCCTGCCATGCAGCTGCCCCAGGAATTGTTTTCCCTATTTTTTCTTTTTTTTTTGGTGCCATCATGTGGCAAATTCTTGAACTCTTGTCCACAAAACCAAAACCCTCCCAGTTGTGGAGCCAGCAGTGGCAGAGAACAGCATTCTACTGCTTCTGCTTCTTGTGTCAGGGCCCCTCAAGTTGCCTTCACTTAGAGGACCTATTAAGCCAGCTGAAGGCTTGATATCATCATTGCACCCAGAATTTGGTGGAATTATGCCCAGAGTGGTTGGGTTCACTGAGAATAATGAAACATGCACAAATCCAGTAAACATCTGACCATGCAAAATTACATTTTCTAAAGGCTATGGCACAACTTTTTAGGTTCTAACTTAAAGCTCTAGCATCACTTTGCCCATGGTTATCTTGTTAAAATTCCCCAGGATCTTAAAACATATATATTAAAAAAAAATCTTAATTTTTGTTCTGTATTACTATAGGATTAACAAATATAAATCCATTCTAGATCATTATCTTGCAGAATGTAAATGAAATGTCATGAAAGCAGAAGGTCAGTTTTTATGATAATAGTTTTTATAACTATTTTCTAAATTTTATTACAAATTACTTAGAATACTGTCTTCCGTTGTTTAGCCAATCTTGCTCTGGTTACATCATATATTTTTAACACAGGATTTATTTTATATGTAGGTCTGACCTTTTAAATACCTGAAGGTACAGATATGCAAAACTATAGACATTTAGAAGCCATGACTTACATAATGAGATCAACAAGAAATTGCAGATTTTTTTCCCGGTAATTTAGGTAATATTATACATTCAACACTGATTACACAGGGGTGCTCATACACTGTCTAAAAATATTTTCTTACCATGCTACTTTCAATACCTAGTTCAAGGCTTACCCTCATGAAAAATACTAATAACTGTCTGCTTGTGTTTATCATGCACTGATTTCACTCATGTCTATGGCACTAAGCTGCCCACAGTGTCCTGGTTACATACACAGCATGCCAAAGGATGTATTTTCAAAATATTAGGGGCCTGTCTGTTTTTTGTCACTTGACAGCTCTTGCTGTCCTCTCATTTGAAGATAAATGCAGAATTGTCACCCTACTTGAAACTCACTTTGAATAGTAGTGTGTTACTCAGCACCAGTTCACAGCAGGGAAAAAAATCCCATGGGACACCGATGAAAGAATATTTGCTTTCCAGGCGGGAATATTTAATACTTTGTAAGCATGCCTACACTGCAGGGGTCAGGATGACACGCAAATTCAAGGAAGCCTGGACTGTGTGTTTGAACAGCAGCTCCTTTACCTCCCAGATTCAGGTTTTGTAAAAACCAGCAGGACAGGAACCAGAGGGGCCATGCCACTGTTCTGACTGGGGATGTATTCAAACAAATCATCAGCAGCTGCAGAGCCCTGTGTGCAAAACACCAAAACAGGGCTGGGGAGCAGCCTCGCCAAGGAGTGCACACGCACACTGCCTCCAGGAAAAGTCTGGGAGGAGAAAGGATGTGTTTGAGCTGAAGGGCAGAGGATTTCCCACAAGACACATTTCCAGGACTGGGAGGTGCCCTCACCAGCCCAGCCCTGAGGTGCAGGCACTGGCTGGGCCAAGCCATCCCCTCCTATGCTGCTCCCTGACTGAAATCTGAGGGATCCCAGCCCTGCTGCCCAACCCTGAGGGGCCACAGCCCCCACATCAACCCTGAAACCCTGAGCTGACATCTTCTGCCTTTCTAATCCTCATATAGTAGTGTGTAGCAATAATTACTGGAAACGTGGTCAATCTTAACCTCCTACTAAAATTCATCAAAATTACAGGCTTTAAATTTGCCACTACTGTTCCTACAGCCAGGCAGTTTTAAGGGGTGCATCACCAGGGTGGTGATTGTCACACATATCCATGGTTTATGCAGACCTGCTACCATGATAAAAATCACAATAACGCATAATAAACACAGGTTTCTCTGAATCATGCCTGAAAATTTAACAGAGTGCAGTGAGGAAAAGGTCATAAATCGAGAAACTTGGGAAAGAAAGTATAAAACAAAGCCAAGGCAGACGCAGGTAGAAAATACAGGCCTTTTCTTGCTGGCACCTGGCTAAGGCCATCAGATCCCTGCCAGTCTTTATTTCTCCTGTGCCCTTTATCACTCCCTCTCTGAAACCACAGCCTTTTGTGCCTGACCCCATGGAACTGGAAGTGACCATTTCTACTTGGCCTTTTCCCACCTCACCCTCTCCAGGCATGGCCACGTTACTCAGAGCACAAAGCCAGGAGACAGACGTGTTACAGAGGAGATGCTCTCTGCCAAACCTGCAGCAGTTGCAGGGCAATGAGGAAGAAGCTCTTCTGGCCCCATGCCTGGCAAGCCCCGAGGAGTGCTAGCAGGTGCTGGCCCCAGCACAAGAGCTTCCCTTGCCCCCAGCACTCACAGGGGTTTCTTACGTGGCTGCAGTGCCTACGCCCCCTCCCCTCCCTGCTTCATAGGTGGCCTCCTTCCATAATGTCATTGAGTCAAGGCAGGAAAGGACCTCGCCCTGGATGTGTTTTATTAAATCATGCAAATAGATAAAGGTGGGGAGTTTCACCCTCATTTCCCTGTAACTCATTGTTCAGAGCCACTCTCCTTCGAAGCTGGATATCATCACCTGCTTCACAGGATTCCAGCATTACCACAGGAGAGATTTGCCTTGAAGTGAGTATTTTGGTAACTCTTACGTTAACACAGCGCAATCTGACATTTTTCCTCAGGATCCTGAAGGCTAAGGCAGCAATTGGAAATCCCCAAAGTGTGAATACAGTTAATTGCTTCTTTCTTGGTGCGTCAGCAGCTGTAAATCCTAACAATGCTCGTAAATGCATAATGACTTTAAAATTCTTAATTCTAACGACTCAATTTGTTATCTCAAACACACATATAGTTTCTACTGGTAGGGCATGACGGGCGAGCTTTGGTTCTGGTCTCTGTAACTGCTCTGCACTGTGGGAACAACTGAGAATGAGTGAAGCCACAAGTGATACTGGATTAAAAGTTTTGTTTCTGACAGCAGAGCTGGGTTGTGATTGTGTGTCTGACAACTGCTTTCACCTTCAAAATGCAAACACCACCTCTTCACTCCAGCTATGGAGGAAGCCTTAATTGCAAGAAAAATGTGACTAGACAAGGAAACTTTCTTATGATGCTTCAGCAGGGCCATGACACCAGTCCAAAGGTGAGGCAAACCTCCTAACTGGCATGCCAGAAATCTTACTTAAACATAAAATCTAACTTTTTTTTTTTCAGTTCCTGCTGTCAGCTGACCACTGCCAAACTCCTTGGAGGAATGCAGAATAAAAGTAAGAAAGCCTATTTGTTTATGCATGGACTGTATGTAAGCATAAGCACTAGCACTAGCATAAGCACTAGCACTTACTGTGTGACAGTTTGCATGGCAGGTGACTTTATATAAAGCCATATAAAATGGGCATAAAAATGTGCAGCACTGAGGAAGATTCTGCAAGATGGGCAGCTGAAAAGAATTAGGGAATTGCCAGACGTTGTCCTCTCCTTCTAGCTTTCTGCAAAACCCCATCAGTTTTCCCTAAATAAACTATGCCATCTGTCAGTATTTCCTATGATAGAATCACACATAAGATGGAAATTACTCACTAAAAACTCATCCCGGATGAAGAACTTGGCTCTTGTGACTTTGGGGTCTTCTCCTGCATCTGGTGTTGCTGTTCAATTAAAAACAAATTACATCAGTAACACGAAAACCAAATAATCATCTATTTGTAACAAAAGATTGATTTAATAAGGGGGAAGTAGCCCTTCAGTACAGAAATTGAAATGTTAAATACTAGAGGAGATTCCCAGTAGGTAATTCTAAAATGAAGAGTACTGTAAAACCTGACTAAGTGTACAACATCTTTTAGGAACCTGAAAATTGCTGAAATCATTGCAACAGTGGCATTGGTCAAATCACAAAAAGGCTTATGCACATCCAGAAGTTTGTTCATATAGATATAAAACAAATGGGAGTCTGGGTTTAGCTTTTATCAGCAAATATAACTAGAAAAAGCAGCTGAGCTGCTCAGTTTCTGCAGCAGAACAGCGTCCCCTGGAAAAAGCTTCTGCAGGCGCAAATGTGGGTTTAAAAACGGTTAGTCCAAGATTACACTTGGAAAAAATGATAGCATTGAAAGACCTTTTGATATACATTTATTTATTTATTTATTTAATTTCCAGGCCCCAATTCAGCAGAATACTTCAGATATATTGCCCACCAAGGGGTCTTGGATTAAATTCTGGTTGAGCAGGAGACTTGTTGGTCAGTATTAATTGTTTGTCAGCAGCTGAAGGTGTCATTATCTAGGCCATGCAATGACTATATTTGCTCTCAGTGTAAAAAAACAATGCATTGAAGAGATAACCTATTTATTTCCTTTCAGTGTAAACTGTCATCTAGGATACCCAAATCAGATGCTTATGAACATAATACTGTAAAGGGCAGAATTTATCAGAATATGGAAATGTATTTTTTATCCATAGTGTTGGGGGTAAAAATAGAGCAGCTGCACAATCAACAGCAAATTGGAATTCAGTGCTGCTGCCCTTAAATAGTGTCAGCTGAAATTGAAGAATAAGTGAACAACTACAGGTTAAAAATAGAGAGCTGCTTCATGTGTGAATATTCTGGATCACTCTAGATACCCACTGCGAAATACCAAAAGCTACGTTTTTTCTGACAATTGGCTTATAAAAAAATGCTGAAAATGCATTTAAACTCTGTCTATGTGGTGTATATTTGAGAAGGGGAAATTTGGGTGACGGAGATAAGATTTCTTCTGAAATCCATCAGCATTACAAAACATGCCAGATCAACTCAGATTTTAGGACAGTTCATTTATCCTCTACACCTGAAACTCAGAATCATACTCATGACGTTCCAGACAACAATGAAAGCTGAAAATAGCTTATCACCATCTTCACCTCTGTAACCAAGTCTGTTGGTGGTGGTTGGTGGAGAATGAAAACCTTTTCCAACAGGTGGCTGCAAGCACCATGCCAGGGACATCACTCAGGGAAGCCAGAGGTGAGTGATCAGAAAGTAAAAGTTTTACCATTTTTGCTAGACAGACCTGAGATCTTTGGGGAGCTCTCTGCCTGGTATACACCCGGCATAATACCAGAGTTTACCTCTTCAGTACGTTATTGTGGTGCAGAAACCATTGCACTCCTTGAAGATAAGAAACTGATCGCTCCATCACCACAGCCTTCTTCCTATCTACTGATGTGGTTTTCCTCTATTAAAGTTGCCTTACTGATCTGCTGGGCTTCCTATCAGTATTTCAAAACCTGAAATTTACAGTGTTGGAGGATGCAGAATGGCTGCAAAGTAAGTCTCGTGAATCCCCAACAAAGTTCAGCACTGTGAGAGGCCCAGGCAGAAGCATCTGGGAAGGGGGGGAGATGTGTGGCTGCTTTGCTCTCCTGGGACTGGTGGCTCTTCCCAAAAGGAGAGGGTGGGTGCTGTGGAGCTGGAACCCCTTCAGACCCTACCCACACCGGGTGCCTGTGAGCTACAGGCTGCTGGCATGCCCCTTACCTGACCAGCAGCTCATGTCAAGGAGCAGTGTGTGCCTGTGAATGTGTGTGTGAGAGCCAGAGAGAGAGAGACAGGGAGAGGAGCTATGGGCTGGGCCATGCCAGCACAGGGAGAAACCTTACCATCCTCAGGTACAGTATAATGCGCGTATTCAGGAAAGTAATCTTCAATTTTTGATTTCCCTGCCAAGACTTTTTCAGCCAGCATGTCCTGCTTATTCAAGAATAAAATGATAGAAATGGTCCGTAACCACCTGTCAAAAAGAAACCAAACGTTTGTGTTATCTCTGACATGTTAATCAACAAAAATGTATCACATTGATAGAAAATTTACTGGCTATCCCTGTGTGGACAGAGTATGAAATAGTGTAGAACATGCTTCAACAGACAAAAAAAAGATGACCTAAATGATTGTTTCTGCACCTGTGCTGGTGGGTATATTTCTGGGGTCAGTAAATACATTTATAAACTCTGCAGTGGACATTGCTGAAGGGAGCAGTTTTCATTTTTTTTTTTCTGAAGTCTCTTTTAGAATCAAATCAAACTGGAAAACTGATGACATTTTCTAGAAGCACCACAGTTCACAACCAGACATTATTGTCTGCTTTATTTGGTTGTGATAAAGCCAAAAAAAAAAAAAAAAAAAGCTAGAAGGCTCCCTTCCCTCAGGACTGCTCCAAGCTACTGTTCATCCACACACACATCCCATCTTTTAGGGTGGCCTGTATGACACCTGATGAATGGAAAGAAAATAAAGTCTCTTTTCTTCCCCAATTAATCCATCAAGGTGACAATGTGCCTTGGGATGTGCAGTTAACATTCTCCCTTCACTCTACCTTCGATCACTTCTCAGCGCAGAGCATCCTCACAGGTATGTGCTGAAAAGTTCATCACCTTATTCTGCACATTATTTTCACTTGTTCTCTACCAGGAGCCCATTTGGTTTATTTGGTTACATACCTGTGACTTACAGGCACTGTGGCAGCATGGCTATTTAATGGCAGCTCCACTTAGGTCAGGCCTGAAGCATCATCCCCCAAGGCAGAGGTACCCTGTGCTCTCAGAGATGACCCTTACGAGAGCAGCTGCTCCTGCCACTGCATTTGAGGAGGAGATCAAATGTTCCTCAGAGGATCTTGGTCTCAGCCAAGCAGCAGAGTGATGCCAGAAGAAGGTCTCCCCTGCCTCCCTCGTTGCAGCCAGCCTGTCCCCATGCCCTGCATCATTTTGGCCCGAATGTTGAAATGCCACACGCAGTGTCCCCATGCCATGGCCCCTGCCAGGGAGGGGTGTCACCGTGGGGACACTCTGAGACCTGGTCCAACCTGGGTATTTTCTGAATAAACAATCTGAGCCTACAGCAAGGGGAGTCCTATTTTGAAAGGAGCTGAACTGTAATTAAACTGAGGAGGATGGGTGGGAAATGAGGTTTGTTTTACCTATTATTCCAGATACTTTTGAAAAGGTCCAGGGATTCCCGTAGTCTGTTTGTGTTATTGTCTTCCCTTATTACCATGTTGTAGCTGCTGCAAGCCACAACGAAGATGATAGCTGTGACATCTGGGCAGAACACATAAAAGAAAGAAAGAAAGAAAGGAGAGAGAATAGAACATCTCTGTTATCCCAGCACATACTCCTCTCCTCAGGATAGCACTGCCACTGCTCACCAATCAGCCAAGAATACCAGAAAGAAGTTATCTGTAACACCAGACTTCTGTACTAGTGAGGTACCGTGTGTGGATATGAACACTAAGCTGCTCGCATCGCAGGGAATAAGTTCAAAATAAAACATGGAATATTTTTACTTACCATTAAAGCATTGGATCCATTTTCTTCTCTCATCTCTCTGGCCACCTACATCAAACATGCTGTTAAAAAGCCATAGGATGTTATATCACTTATGTGCACTAGGAAAGATCACACGAAGCATGCACAGCATGAGGGTTCAATTTAAGAATCTGACAGCCCCAAGGACAGGGGCAGTAAAATATTGCCGGCAGAAGAGAGAGATCTGCTGATGCTGCACTGCATGTCAGAGACAGCTGCACTGCTCCACCTGCCCTGCTCTGCCAGGAGAAGGCTACTGAACCCACAGAATGAGAAATACACTCTTCAAGGACAAGTGTTGGCCTTTCCAGTCCACAGCAGTGCATATGGCATGTAATCCTGTACTATGAACAAGGACAGGTTTCAGGATATTTTGAAGGGTGATAGGGAGAGGACATCTCTATATGGAGGAGGGCATGAGGCAGCTCGGTCCTGTCAGCACTTTTTGGGCAAGAACTGGCAAGAGAAGCCAGTCTGACTGTGGGTGTTTCACAGAGACACAGCAAGAAAATTTCAACAAACACAGATCTTGCAGCCCTATGGAAGAAGGGAGGATTCCCACTGACTTCTGTGAGCTCTCATCCCCTGTGGTATTCTATGACTTTACAGTGATATACCAATGCACCAGGTTTTACATGCAGTCACACACACCCCTATTATGGAGCATTGCTAATATACATAACTAATAAAACCTCTTTTTGCAAAGTATGAGGTAATTTTACTAGGACGTATGGAAAGAGAGCTACAAAGCCAAATCAAACAACTAAAAATCATCCACTCCCACCCCAAGCCTGCTATACCATGCGTACAAGAACACAGACATTTGAATGAAGCTGTTAAAAACAAGTATGATATTCATAAATCATTACTAATAGACTTACTGGAAATTTACTTTATCTACTTGAAATCTTGTTTCAAAAATCCCTGATGTCAACACTCTGCATCTTAATAGGTCCTGGAAATGAGAACATAGAAATTGATTAGTAAGCCTTGTTTTTCTAACCTAATTTTGTTCTTAAAACCTTGGAATATTATTTTCCATGAAAAGTCCTAAATGTTTCATTTAATGAAAGTTCAATCAGACCTGTTGGTAAATTGGCATTTGTCTGTACTGACATGGTATATAAACTTAATAACGATCACTGCGTGTGGTTTGTGCGCTCAGAAAGCAGGAGACCCTATCTATGTTCTCCTTACTGCCCACCGAAACCTGTTCTTGACGGTCATACACCTTGGTATGTGACGAGGATAATGAATTCTGAAGTTACATAAAACTAATTAAAATGTTATTCATGTTGTAAAGTCAAGTATTCAAATGTTAGAAAACTCCAGATTTACAGTTGCCCAGGCAACCTTAACTCTGCCCTCTTTTGTACTGAATGAGACAGGAATCCTATCGAAATAATAGCTTGTGACTGAGTAATTAAAGCTCTGTTACAGAGCACAAGGGAACAGAATTTAGGTCGTGCAGAAATATGGTATTTCTTTCCTATTTTTTAACTAGCAATACTTTACAACTTAAGCAACTCTCCTTTAATAATTAAAAAATAATAATTTCCTTGATTCTTGAGGGGAGTAGACAAAAGCAATTTATGATGCCCCCTTCCTGGATGGAAGGAGGCAGCCAGTGGTGCTGAGTGTAAGCACAGCTTGCCTTTTTTCCCTACTAGCCTCTACTGCTTCTGGCCACCAAGGCAAACCTTGGCTGCTTTGACAGCTGCATGCACTCAGCTGAAGGCTACTTACTTAATACTTTTAGTTATATGTTACTGTCATTTTCTTGCTGACTTTGTTATGGTGGAACCTCCCCCCCCCCCAACCCAGAAAGCAAGGGAAGAGAAGAAATAAGTTATTTTTACCAGTTAATTCAGCAAGGCAACTGATACAGCGTAACAGGACAAAAAGAAAAGCAAAAGACAATCCACTCTCAGAGTAAAAGTTTTCCACCTGCCAAATACCAAGGGCCTTTTCTGATCTTTCAAGACATTTCTCCTGAAAGGAAACATCAGGAAAAACTTCCAGGTGATGAAGGACTACTTCAGATAGAGAAGGGCCTCCCAGGAACAAACAGGCCAACACTAACGTAAATAATGAAAGCAAAAATGAGGCTTTTCTTCACTGACTTCTCTTTCCAGGTGAGCGATCTCAACGCTTACACCATGAGGTCTAGATGGAGCAAACCCCAGTGCTAATTGCTTTGATCTGAAAATGTCTTGAGTGTTTGAATAACTGATCCTATATAGAGTCGACTATAGGACACGCTTGTGGTTATGGACCTAAACTAGGTCTGAAGGAACAGGCTCTTCTCTGCATGCTTCCTTGGGTGATCTCTGGCAAGTCACCCAGTCTCTCTGAGTTTCACTCCCTTATTGCATAGTGAGATTTGACAACTTTTTTTTTTTTTTTTAATGACATCCACCTGTTACATGCCTTGCATGGTTAGACTGAATTATCCAGTGCAAGGATTCTCCTCTGCCACCTGTATTTGGAGTTTATGATGTGGCTCACAGTCTTGGCTGAGACTACTAAATGACAGTGGGATAGCAGCACTGAAAAATAACAGCTTCAGAATGTTTGTTGAAGAGACAGCAAAGGAAAGCACGGAGCCTGAGCTCAGGGAAGGCAGCATGGTGAAGCCCCTCCTTACTTCAAGGCTGCAGCCTTAACATGAATGCATTTGTCATTAGAACACTCCATCAAGATGTATCACAGCATCTGGGAAAAAAATGTACTGTCTTGCAAATAAGGCTTAAATAGAAACCCTGCCACCCACAGGAGATGGGCACAGCCTGCAAAGAAGGAATCTGCAGGCCCACAGAGAAGTCTGCAAGCTCTGCTGCTGCCACTGGTGCTCTCCCCTGAACCTGGACACCTTATCCACCGCAAGCTTTTGCCTCTGAAGGACCCTTCTGAAAGACATGGGAAGCCTCCCTCTGGGATCGCCTCCACCATGAAATAATGCATTGCTTCTCTGTAGCAAAAGCTGCTGAGGGAAACCATAACTTTACATTTATGCTTTCTGTTCTTTTTTCCATTCATCTTTTTTTTGTGGGACACATGGGAAGCAAGAAGACAAATCTGATGTATTACAGGAGTCACTGATCAAATGTTACAACAGTAAAAGACAAGTTTTCACCACCAAAATGCCTCTTCTTCTTTAATACTCATTACTTAAACTGCTAGAATAGCGTATTTTGCTATTCTGCCATACGCCCTATTTCAGCTGCAGTAGGGACTAAAATAAATTACACAGAAAATCCAGAAGAATGTCAGTCTTGGTTCAGACCCTGCCCCATTATTTTTACTAACCTGATCTGTGGGTGTGTAGTCATCCATGCTGACGCTGTCAATTCTTTCTAAAAAGCTAGAAGAAAAATAAACATACACTTAGATACGTAAAATTCTGTCTAGTAGAAGACATTTCACTACCTTTTCTAGTTTACACTCCTGCTGAGAAGTAAAACACAACTTGAATGGTAAAGTTAGGAGCCTGACTATTTTCCTGTATTGTTTAAGGTTACATTTTATAAGTCAAACAAACATTTTACCCAGGCTTTGTTTCAATTCAGCATTTTTAAAGTTTCCATTATGCAGTACTCAAAAGTGTTAAAAATGTAGTTAAAATGTTACAGTTTTGTGAGGTCCACTAAAAAATACCACGACTAACCACAGATCGTAACATCATATGGTTGTTAAGAATTAAAAAAGATTTTGGAGTTTAATATAGAAAATGTGGTGAAGGGGTACATTTATTTAGCATAATGCTGATCAAGTATAATTCTGTGTTAATTATGATCTTAGTAATGTTAGCAGAAATGCTTCTTGGTATATACAAAAAGCTTTGGACTGAGTTGCTGCCCTCCAACACTGAAACTGAAGCACAAAAAGTGGAGGTTAATGAATCTGATTCTTTATGTCACTCACCACATGCACAGAGTGAAAGAAAGACTTACAGCTGCAGGGAAGGGCAAGAGAAAATAGAACCAGAAAAACAGGGGGAACATTCTATGACTACTTAAAAGATTTCTCAAGCTTTAATTCTTTCCTAATATGTGTTAGAATGGCAGCACTTAAGGACATATAAATGTGATTTTATATTTATTGCTAAAAGAGGCAGGTTCTCCTCTCTCACTTGGACCCATTTCTTACATCTCCTGTGAGCCCAGCTGGCTTCTTTTCCCCAGACTGCCTGTAAGACTTAGAAGCTTTCTTGAATTTCTACTTTGTTATTTGGTATTCGGCAGTGAATATCCCATTAGCTGACACATCCCACTACAATATTATTAAGATTTCTTTATCAAAAGGCAAGGTTTCCCCGATTTTTTACTTGAGTGTACACATGGAATACGTGTCCCACTTAATTGCAGTGGGAAAGAAAGAAAAAAACCAGTGAACTCCTGACTTAAAATGTAACTCACTGTTAACACGGGGGTCACAAACACTGGCCTGTTGAAAAAATAGCCCCCTAAAAGCAATTTGTAATTCTCATAGCAGGTTCCCACGGATTTGAACTGAAAGGAAAAGAAAATACATTGCATATGTATTTACTTATAATATTTTTCCTTTTTGAAGCTCCACTGTTACAGCAGGGAAACAAAATGCAGTATCTACAGTTAGAATATCCAGCTTTTCTTTCTGGATGATCAAGGTGTGATGGCTAAGTACATGGTTTAAAAAAAACCCCAAAATCACTGTTTAGCACAACCCAATGGGTGCCTGCTAGCAAAAATATGGAAGAAACCCTGAAGAAATAGCATCTTTTCAGAAATCCTCCTTCCTTGCCAGAGCCCTATAAATTTATATAAGGATATAGAAGTACATTTTTATAGGCAGCTACAGTCCCCATGGGAAAGCAGTTGTATTCAGGCTGAACCTTTTGGTCAGATGATTGTTATCCCCTTGACTGAGCACAGTTTAACTTCAGTTATCCCCACGGTTCATGCAGACACCGGAGCAGAGCGAGGCATTTTTAAGTGACACATCTATTACCAAGAGAACTCTCACCTCATGCTCGCAGCACAGAACATGAAAACAGAAGGCAAAAAAGCCCAAAGCAAAAATCCTCCAGGTTGAAACTTCCTGATCAGAGTAAATTTCCTTAATCTGGTCGTTCTTCTAAACCTGTTCCAAAGTACAGACTATGGCTGACACAGAAAGGGATCTGCTTAAGAGTGTGTACTGAAGTCAGCGTTTGTGCACAAACATAATTCCATCACAAACCTTGCATGACAGTGTGAACTGGCTTTTCTTGCAGAAACATGTATTGTGAAATTGGTGTATAAAGCAGAGACAATACATCTTGTCTCCACAATCTCAGGACAATTTTGGCAGAATTTATCCAAAATGATTCAACACAGTATGAAGTGCCAACTCACATCTTTCTCACCTATACAACGACTTTAGCGAGGTTTTGGCTGTTAGCACTTGCGTGTTTCAAACAGGCAAATCACAGTAAGGAACAGAGGAATGAGGAGTAATGCAGTTACACTACACACAGTCCATGGCAGGTTGTCTCCTAATTAGATGTCCTACCTATGAGTTGAAGTAATCTTTCACTTCCTTGCAGCAGAAAGACCAGTTTTCAATATCCTAAACTGCAACACCACAGCTAAGAAAGAGCCAGCTCTGACAAATATCATGTGTTTAAAAAAAAATCATTTGACTCAGCAGCTGTACCATTTTATGCTTGTAAGGTTGCTGTCTGCATGTAAGTTGTACTAAAATAAATACAATGATTTACAAGGTTTTACCTGCCACCTTGCTGTAACAAGCTGGAACGGTATCACTAGCCTCCAATAAATCCACATGCAGCTACTATTAAGACTGGGATAAATTTTGTAGCATTATAGGAAATTAACCTTTCCGGTGTGTGATGGACAGGCTTCCTAAGATTTCTTCTGCAATGACATCGTTAAGTGTGCAATGAGATTTGTAAGACAGTGAAACACAGACAGCTACACTCATACCTTTTCAAAAGAAAACCAGTTCTTGAATATCTTGCATATGAACTCCTTACTTGGCTAATTAGCACAGCATCAAAAAAATAGTCCTGACAGGCAAACGTACATAGTGGGTACAAGAAATGGATTCCAGATGAGATAAGGAGTCAGTACTGCCTCATTTCTAAACATACTAACTTCATTCTCATAACTGCATTAAAATGGAAAAAACTGAAATTACTTTTCTAAACTGCTTTCTAGAGAAAGTTCATTTCACCTAATCCTAATTGTCTTGAAGAATTATGTTCTGACAAAATAGAGATTATTTTATACATACATGTAGTACAGATCAGCAAATTTTAAATGTACATGACTGAAATTTCCATTTAAAGAGCTTAAGTACAAAAGGATCTCTCAACTGTGGCACTGGTGTCTCAAAAAATCAGTGTGAGGAAAGCATAGTAACAGAAGAATGAGTAAAAATGGACACCAAGTATCACTTACTCGCTTTTTAGATCCTGTTTTTTTGTTGTTGCTGTTTTGTTTGTGGGGTTTTTTTTTTTGTCTGTTTTGTTTTTTTCCCAGCTCAGGGATGTAATTATTTTCACAGAATCATGCCTTTTTACAATACTGACAGGTTTCCTATTTATGTAGCTTCTACAGAAACCCATACTCAGGATTTATGTTAATTCTGCAGTGACTGTTTTGCATGCATGCGCAATGAACTTCAAATTCACACATTCAATTCAACTGTGAACAAAACAATAACATGATACAATATTTACATATCTATTTCACAATTATGGTTTTATTTATAAAGGATTCAGTCAGATAACTAGAATGACATTTATGTTCTTTTTAATTTTACATAGGGTGTTTTATATTTACACGGAATAGCAGAAACTACCCATTTCTTAAGAAATTAATTAGGCAAGGTTTTGGAAGGAAGGTCTCTTCTGCTGTTTGGAAATGCAGTGGTTTGAGTTATAAACAAATTAAAGCAAACTAAAATGGACTGATAAAGTTAAAAAAATCATAAGCTACTGACATTATTATATCTATTATTAAGCTGATCTGTAGTTTTATAAATATCTTCAGTGAGTTTCCTAGGAAACTCAGCTGACACTTAGTTTGACAAGCAATCTCTAAATTTTATATTATGCAAGCTGTGAACACAAAAGTACAGGTTTTAGATGTGCCTGCCAGTGCATGTGGGAACTATCAATAAGCATTATTCTCTTTAAAAACCATGGCAATTTGAGCAGCAGTAGCAGCTATATAAGAATTTCTGAAAAAAGGATTCATAAATGCACAAATAAAGAGGAGGTAATCATACACGAAAATCCTTTTCTCACTGAATAAATCACTACATGGCTCTGTGTAGGTATTCTGACTCCACAAACAAAATGACAATTAAAAGAAAAATCGTATCTTGAGGATAGTATGACAGACAGAAAACCCATGCTGTATTTGTAAGTGTACTTTGACATCCAAAGAATTTGAAAGATGAGGTGCTAAATCACACACCAATACAACAAACCAGGCATTTTAATAACTTTTGATCTACTTCAACCATTTTCATGCTCTCACCCGAACATTTCAATGGCCTCAAATCAAAAAATTCCCATGGAAAACAAGAAATCAAACCCATTCATAATGCTTGTCTCTTTAAAAGGAAAAGGCATTGTGGCAAATCTTTAAGGTTTTAAGTTCTCAGAGTCAAGAATCTCAAAACTGTCTTCAAGGAAGTTGTAGGGTCAGCAAACCCTTACAATTCCAATGGACCATTAAGACCTTTGCAAACAGCTCAGCCAGGCTGAAATAAATATATATATATCTGTATGTATTTGGAACCATCCAGCACTAGGATTCTTAATTCCACTCTCCTTGCATATGAAGTCACAGGTGAGACAGATACTTCACAAGAAAAACATACCCCAAGTCTTTAGGGAGGTGAAAAGACTTTTTCTCTTCTTTTTTAGTTTCTGCTGCAGTTCTCAAGGCCAACATCAGTATTGCACTTTTCCCTGCCTAATATACATATATATATATATTAATCAGCAAAGTCATTGTTATCCTGTTAATTCTTCCTGCAACAATTGTAACAGAATACTGCGGATTTCTGGTTTTAAGAATGCCTGAATACCTTAGACTCTAAGGTTGGGCTTCAAGCAAACTCACACTGTTCTGATATACTTCTGAGCAACTGAGAAATACATAATGAAAAGAGCCTCCAGGAAAATTATAACCCCTAAAGGATTCATTTTCCCAAGTCATTTGCTGAAAATATCAGCAGAAATCCCTCAGAAGGCTTGGCAAAATTTAGCGGCTAAGGATTTTCCTGTCAAATTTAAATCATCACTATATTTTAAATACAGCTTCCATGTGCTAGAGGAGTACTCCCTTTCTCTCCCTGCACACCACTCTGCAGCCTCTTTCCACCAGGAACCAGAATGAGTGCAAGGGCACAGCGGGGCAGAGGGACGAGGGAGAACCAGACCTGGTTGGGATCCACCCTGGCTCATGGGTGCTGTGCCCTGTGGGGTCGATATTGCTGAGCCTGAGAGAATTTTAGCTTGCTAGCCATTGCTAGCTCCTTTCCCAAGGGAAAGCTGTCAATAGTTTTTTTCAAAACATCTCTCTCCGTTTCTCAAAACAGGTTCAGTAAACAGCGTTCCCTTTCCCATAACAACTGTCCCCAGGTGTTGTTTCCTATTACTTAACCAATGGAGAGAAGTGTCAGTCCCATGGACCAATAACAGACCTTGTTAGTGCTGCATGTTATAAAAGAAAATGTTGGAATTGTAAGTAAAGCCTTCTTTCTCCTCTGACAACTCTATGGAGTCAATCTATTTCATGTCCGACCGTAACAGTGCCCCAGTTCCGAAGCACCAGCAGCTGTTACGGAACAAAACGCCCCGAACAGACAGGCGAGTACCGAAGTACCTCCCCACAACAGACAGGCGAGTACCGAAGACGCTGCTGGAACAGCGCGCCGCCTGCAGCCGGCAGGCCGGGAAGCCTCGGCCCGGAGATGTGCCCGTCACAGGGCTCGGGCACCCGCTCCGCGCCCCCGGGCGCTGCCCCCACTCCCCTCACGGCCGCCCCGCTGCCCTCCCGCCGCGGCGGCACGGGCGGCGGNTCTCCCGCCGCCGGAGGGAGGCTCGGCTGCGGGTCGCTGGCAGGTTCTGTCGCTATAACACAGGTAAAACATGAATTTAGCAAAGATCTGAATTTACGCTGCTTACTCATTTTCTCGGTTTTCACTCCCGTGCTCCCCCACGGCCCGCCGGCCTCCCAGCAGAGCCCAAGCTG
The DNA here is from genome assembly GCA_013397315.1 of Donacobius atricapilla. NCBI lineage: Eukaryota > Metazoa > Chordata > Aves > Passeriformes > Mimidae > Donacobius > Donacobius atricapilla. The sequence goes on from WBMY01002465.1 coordinate 149,937, forward strand.
CGCTGCCCGGGGGCTGGCAAAGGGCTGCGTGGGGATGACCCAAAACCGGTGGGATTGATGCACAGAAACGCACCATCACCCATCCGCAACTCCCAGCTCGCCAGCAAGGAGAGCCTGCTGTGGCAGGAGATGAAAAGGTTACACAGGAGGCCAAGAGGGAGAGCAAAGTACAGTTGAAAACCACCGGCTCCTTATCCGCCCAGGATACTTTGAGGGTCTGTGGTTCAAAGCATCTGCCCAGCCCTCTGCTCGGGCCAGGGGGGACTCGGCGGCTGGAGCCGGCGCACCACCAGCCTGATGGGGACCACGGACAAGTGAGAGGTTTGTACAGCCTTTGGCAAAGCCATGCGTTTCCCTGGAGCAGCAGCAGCCGCTGTGCTTGCTCCAGAGGGAGAGGGGCAACAAGACTGGGAGGGTCTCAGGCCACCGACGGTGACCTCTCCTGGACCCCCCAGTCTGCTGCAGAAGCATGACTGGGAGCACGTAACCCCTCTCGTTTTGTCACTGGCCCTGGCTGCTGCCAGCTCTGGCCCCAGCCACCATGAAGTCATCAAGAGCACTGCTGTCGTGGGAGGCTTTACTGGCACCAGCTATCAATGCTCCCTCCTGATCACACAAAGCAGGAAAACTCCAGTTCAGACCCTATTTGCTGATGGCAGCTTTGGCCAAGACACTAAAAGCAAAGCCAGATGATGATGGCTGCAACCAAGGGCTCATATACCATTCATCAGGTGACCTGGCAAGAAGCCAGGCAGCTGGCGGCAACTGGGAGCACATTTGGCGAGGAGAAAGAGATGGACAAAATCTGTAGTTTTCCTGGTCTATGGGTTTGGTTAAGGGAGTTTCCTAGAAGACATCTGTTTCAACCCCACTTGCTCCATGCTAAGTATGTACTGTAGAACATCTCCAAGCTTCACAGGGTTTGGCATGTGTCCAGCTATTAACCTAAACAAATGCAGGAAGAGTTCAATTGCATTAAATGTTTCAGATATATGAGGAATACCCCCTTTCTGCCTAACAAGAACAATCTCACTTTTAACTGAGAATACATGAACTAAACAAAAAAATGAATAAACAGTATAACTTCCATAACTGCTTGCCCCCACTGGTTCCTTAAATTTGTTAAGAAGCAGTGTGAATTTTGGAAAATGCATTTCTTCCTTCTAAATTTAGCAAACTAACCACTTCTTGGCTTAGCAGATGTTTTTGCTTTCCGAGCGAGAGGCCTATGGGGATCATCATTAACCCTCTTCTTAACATAAACACTGATGAAGACTTAAATCTGGAAAACTGTCATTCACACAGAAAGGTTAACAGGCTCCAGAAGAAATGAGACTCATCATCTGCAACTTCAGCCACATGGGATTTCAGAGAACAGGGAAGATGACAGGCAAAGACAGAAAAAAGAAGAAAGGTAATTTATTTACTTATTTTAAAAGGGACATTATTTTTCTACTGCATGTGTTCAGACATTTTATTCCCAGGGGTGCAAGTGATGGAGCCACTGCAAAACACAGACTAAGAATGAAGCACAGATAAAATCTGAAGCTTAGACTGGCACATGCAGACCCTCCTGATCAGCTTGAATCCACTGAATTCAGTGTATCTTCTCCTTTCTCGTGAGCAGACAATCCTAGGCAGACAACCATTACGTGCATGTTGATACACCCATGGAGAGTTTATACAGACACAGAGTTGAGTTCTGCAATGTAAAGGCCACGCAGAGCACATCCTGCAACTGTAAGTGCAGTTTTGAACAGAGGACCCAAAGATAAAACCCTAAAACCTACAACAGAAAGCTCATATTGTGGTATTCAGAGGTCTGGATCCTGACTGCTTTGTGAGCTGATGTATGGCAGATTAGGATCTCTTTATCCACTGTCTGAATGAAACAACTGTTTAACATCTTCCAGCAACTACACAGACTGGTGCTGGAAGGGAAGCTGAGAATACCTAAAACATCAGATGAGACACATGGGCAGAATGCAGCTGTCCCATCAGAACCTGCAGAATGTGCCTTTTGACAGAATAGTAGATCAAAACCTTGCATTTATGTCCCACTAACTAAAGTGCATAGAAGACCTCACCTCCATCTCTTCTGGTGAATTCTTCAAAAAGAACTTGGACTTTTACATTCAGGAAAGCTGAGCTGAGGGAAAAAGCCTTGATAATACAAAAAGCTATAAAATGCATCAGGTTTACAAATACCAGATACATACCATAGCATTGCCAACGGATGTCAAAAGTTAACAAAACGCATTTTCACTGGATGTTGCAAATAGAGCTTCCCCTGTTGCTTCCAAGTTTATCTTGCTATCATAATGGAAAAAATGATTTCACTGCAACTTACACATTCTGTAGATATCTTCCTGGTGTACACAAATTCACCAAGTACTATGAGCCCTGAAGAATGCCAAATCCAGGTTAGAAACAGCAATGGTTGTTGGAAATTGAAGATCACTTACTCTGGTGGAAGTGGTTTGGAATAATAAATCTGTTATGGTGACTGCCAGAAAGGAAAAACCAGTTTGACTGGAGTTTTCTACAGAAGAGAAAGCAGAAAATCCCCAAATGGGAGAAACAAAGGTAAAAAAAACACAGACTGAAGAGGAAGTCACGAGAAGTTTGTGTTTACCTGTGGCACCAGTCCAAACTCAGTGCAAGAGAACTTGCTGCCAAAAGTTCTCAGGCCTAAAATCAAGCCAGATGATTCCAAAATGAGGATGCTAATACCCTCTTGAAAACCCAGATGAAGAAAAGTGAATTCTTTAGGGTGGCGAATGCTCCTGGCCAGAAAAAGCACATATGTGTGTTTATTGCTATTTTCAGACCTGTGCATTTTTGCTGACATGTAAGTGAAAGGAACAGCGTGTTAGAATCCTTAGCAAAAGGAGAGTGTATCTGTTTGCTTTCACCTATTGTGCTTGTCAGGCATTGACATGGCCAAGAGAATTGACATGGCCAAGAGAATTGACATGGCTGGAGACCGAGTGAGTGCTGGGGTTAAACAGAACAGCAGTAGCTCCAAGGATTAACATTTGTATCACAGGATCAGCTCTCATGAAAATGTCTTCGAGGCTGCAAGACATAGGCAGGATCTGGAGCTTCTACAGGTAACACCCATTCAAGGAATATGAGGGCTCCTAATAACCATCCTGCCAGAGAAGAAGCTTTCTGGGATTGCATGTAAAACCTGAAGTATGCCATCACTGCAAACTCAGGAAACAGAAAAAGTTTTCTATGGAAAAGTCAGGAAGGCAACCAGCTTCCTGCACAGTGGAAAAAAGGAACTCTTAATGCTGACCTTGCAGAACACCTGGCACATTTTTTTTTACCTTATTGCGGTTTATGAAGTGCGGTGACAGATCATTTCTCTTCTGCACTCCTTAATCCTTGTCCCAGCTTTAACAGTGCACTCTCATACCTTTACTTTGTGTGAAGGACATGTTTCACTTAAGGCAAGGGTCATGCTGGATACAGATCTATGAGTAATCCTTTGATGTGCCGGGCTGCTGTGTGGTTCATCAGCTTCTCAGAGTTACTGACAAAGAATATTAGCTTGTCAACATTCGAGGCAAGAAAACTTACACAACAGCACAAATTAATGGTTCAGGAGTTAAAGGACAGAAAGAGGATGAGGACTTAAATCCTTCCAGGGTTCCTGAGCATTCAATCCCCAAACACCCAACAGAACCACTTCACCCATCATTCAGAGGTAGACCTGTTGTCTTCCCTTTAGCAAAGCACAGGGACATGGCAACTGTTCACCTTCAATGGCAAGGACTCCAAGCTTGCTCTTCCCAAACTTGCTTATGCCAGGCATCAGAATTTATTAGGGCTTCCCTAAGTGTAGTCTAGAGCAGACAGGTTATCCTTCTTATTCCCAGGCACAACACACTCTGGAGCTATTAATGAAAAACAGTGTCAGGTTCTGTATATGATCATCTGCCGTAGAAATCACCAGGTGAAAGTAGTAACATCAAGCAGAGGTCTAACAGTACAGATAAAAATGCTAGACATAACTATTAGAGTCATAAGAAAATTCCTGTATCTTTACAAATGCTGCTGCTGAGATGTTTTTATTAAATCACTATTATCCTGCCCATTTTAGAACAGGATATATTTAACCACTGAATGTATTCAAGCAACTGGTCACACCACCTACGGCTTGGCTGAGTGATTACCTCGGGTAGCTGGAGGAAGGCATGGAGCTAAAGCAAGAAGATGAATTGTTACTACAAAAATGAAAGGAGAAGAATGCAGTGACTATGTCCAACTTGCTAATAATTGGCCCAATTCCATTTAACAGCTATAAGCTATTTAAACAAGGGTGCTAAAACTTAGCATTAAAATCTAGCCCTACAACCCTGCTAACTGTACATTCAAGAGGAAGTCATATTAACAACTGTTTACTACTAATAGAGCAATTTTTCACGTTTTGTGAAGAGCATTCCTAATGCTGCACTCCCTATAAGTTTCTTTACATTCTCATCAATTTTCCTTGACTTTTACAGTCCACAGTGCATTTGTACTATTAAAACTACATACAATGAGTTGAATTTGAGGAATGAGGAAAATAATTATGCAACAACCCGATTATGTTCTGCTTCAAGTTACTTTAAAGATTAGATTACGCTTCTGTTTTTAATCTCTCTACCCTGTACCCAACAGGTGGTCGTCGTTTCCTGGGTCTGGCTTATGAAAAGCTGGAGCAAAGGGACCTTGGCTTGTGGCTAACAGAGAATTTGGCACCATGGGCAATCCTTGCTGCTACCTGCGTGGCCTCCACACTGAGATTCTGGCTGCCACCATCTATGGCGCCATGTAGAAGAGCTCAGGAAGGAGGGAGCTGAGCAGCACTGGACACAGCAGCATGGCCCAGCAAGCCTGAGGACCTGCAGGGAGCCACCTGGGAGCCTGGCAGCTGCAGCTCCTGGCAGGATTGTGGCCAACATCACCACCCCTGAGGGCATGATGGTGCTACTGTGAGAAAAACTTCCAGCCTTTACAGCTGAAAAGTCACCCTGCCACTTCCTAGGAGCTATTGCTTTGTACCATGTTCACATCTGCAAGGAAGGGCAGAAGCTTGATAAAAGCTATCTTATTGGAAAAAATCCACTGAGGCCAGTTTCGAATCCTGGACTACTTTTGAAACTCCTAACAACAGGCACTGAGATGGAAGCTGAGCTTCCTAATTTGTCTTCTCCACCCATACAGTTAGTGGAAAAACATGGAAGATTTATGCAGTAGCAGCTGGAGAAGGTTGAAAAGGAATATACAAATACAGCATAGATGTCAGAAACCCAAAGCCACTTGTCAGTTCAGATCTCAAAATGTTGTCTTTTCCCTCTTTTTTTTTTTTTCTTTTAAAGAGAAGAAGATTAAAAATACCATTCCCAGCTTGAATGTAACCTGTGGAAATGAAAACCAGGAATCATTTGTTCTCTAAATACAGGATGATCACTCATGTTTGTTTAATGATTTATAGCTGCCTATATATACAGGCAGGTCACCCTGCGGTTAGGCTCTGAGGGCAGGTGCAAGTTTTGTATTTTCAGGGAGAAAACTAGATGCCTTTTTGTACTTTTGCTTTTTCTTTCTCACTTGAAACACAAGGATGCCTAAAACAATTCCCTAACAGATTCTCTTTTCCTCATCAAGCCATGTGTACAATATTGTGGCTCAGATGCTGGAATATGCTCTGAGGAGTGTGCCCACCACCTGTCCTGAGGGCGAGAACGACTCTTGTGATGACTTCTAAGGAGCTGAACTTCTTTCACAGAAAGTCTGAATTCAATCAAACTTCTAATAAACTTCAGACTACTGCTCAGGAGAGCTGGGAGTCCTCAGAAGGTGGAGGCAGAAGGATCCAAAGTGGAGTGTGAAGAAGGACCTTTATCCTCTGGGATCTCAGCTCTGCAATGAGATGAAACTCTCAATCACAGAGCTGGACATTTTTCAAACAAGAAATCTGGGAAGCTTCACTAAGCTATACCAGACCTAAACTGCATAGTTACAGACGAAGCCTCAGCCCTGTGCAAAGGAATATCCTATTGCATTATTGTCTTTGCCTAGTACCTAAAAATTGAATTTTTAAATTAATTGTATATAATTTTTAAAAACGGTCTTCCCTCCCCTAAAAAAACCTTTCTTCAAAAGGGCTTTTAATAATAAAGTGCACTGCAATTCAGTGAAAATTAATTAGGGACTAGACAGTGTACTGAAATCATCACAGAAACAGAATCAAACCACAAATTTTTGTAGTTGTTTGTTTCTTCTACTTCCAATCAAATGTGATTTTTCCTCCCAAATACCAGAGCACAGGTATAGTAGCCAAATCTGCAAGCATTTATTTTAATCAAATAAGCACACAGATAATTGCTAATCTTATAATCCCTTCAAATTGTTAGTAACCTCCTTAATTAGATTACACATAATCCAGTCCTAACACCAGCACTACAAATACTGATCTCCTGCTCTTAACAAATGTCTGTACCACAATGGGGTATCATGCATTAGATGTTGAAGCAGTTTACACTTCCTTCAGAAAAATAATAACTTTGCTTTGTGGGGCATTACTTTGGGGGTGCATTAACAAAAATTTTAAATCCAAAAAGTACAGGTTTACAACATAACTGATATTTTGAAAGCAAAAGCCATTTGTTACCTCAGCAGACACTTATACTTCATCCGTTGTGCAAGATGTTTATTTGAGAAGGTCTCAATGCAACTCATTCAAAAAGTAAATAATAATAATAATGATATTTAAAGGAATTGTTTTTGACTATGGTTTTTAAATTCCAGTATTTTTAAAAATATTTCTAATACCTTGAAAACTCTACAACAAATCAAGAAATTTAACCAATAAACAACCACACATCATTAGGACATGTATCTTCATTTATTGGTTACTTGCTGGATTTGAGGCAGCTCTGACCTAAATTCAGCTCAAGCACTGCAATGCAATTCTGAGCAGATTTGGTGTCAAAACATCATGCGGACAAAAGCCAAATCAGAGAAGTGAGAAAATGGGGATATTTCCAACCTTTTTTTAATGCCTTGTGCTTGTGTTTCTTCCCATCTTAGCACTGAGAAATTGTATGATGGGCTCCACCCCCACCCTTTGTGGATGTCCTGGGCCTCCTCTGCTCCTCTAGAGAAGACATGGATAGCCCATGCCAGCAGGGAAGAAATGATGACCAAAATTAATCTGGAGCATAATAAAACTGCACTGAAAAACTGCTGACCCTTTCCTGAAAACTGACACTGTCTTCAAGGTAAGCTGTTTTCTCACAGAAGCTACGAGTAAAAGTGAATTTTAATAACTGTAGAACAAAAGTAGGGAAAATAAACAAATGGCAAGACATTCTGACTACATGGTAGTTTTGAGCTTCCCTGCACTTTTTTCCTTGTGTCAGAATGGTTAAATATTTCATATATATAGAAGGACTAAGAAGTTCAGTGCAAGAAAATCTTTGATTCTACCAAGACTCACTCATAAGCATAGTTTTAAGGCTGTAAGTAATCCAACTGAAGGCAACAAGACTTTGTAATTCAATAGGACAGCTCTCATGCTTAGAAGATTAGTAATGTGTGCAAAATTCTGGCTGCCTGGAGCCTGAATGAAGGTTTTTCCCCTCAAAGCAAATGAAGACCCCACTCTTCGCTCCTTCAGCTCAACTCCAAACTCCACAGTCAGAACTACTGCCCAACACTATGTGACATCACACAGCATGTCTCCGTACTTAGAAAGTACAGAGGTGGCTTTTTATTCTGGGGAACGATCACAACTATGTCATTCTTCACAAGTGTAATTATCATGCTATTAAGAGTAACCTGTAATTTTTCAAAAATCCAGCAGCTTTAGATACAGATTGTTAGCCCTCTCTCGTATCTTCCAATGCTTAGCGCAGGATATAATACATACAATAAAAACACCCCACCTAACAGTGGTTTTGCCACTGGGAAACCCAGTGAACCAAGGGAACCATCAGTGCACATTCCACCACCAGCAGTGACAGGTTCCTCTGCAACCTCCATCAAGCCCCCAGGATCAAGCCAGGCTCCAGCTTTACCTCCTAGTATGGCATATTGTATTTTAACTACTTCTCCTCATTATAAGGTGGATGATCCTGTGGGGATACTGCAACAAAGACACGGGCTAGGTCGCTTTCCAGAAAGTGCCTGCTGCTTCTCTGGTGCCTGCCAAGGGCAGTATCATTTGCCACACCAAAACAGGGGCTGGCCCATAAGCTGAGGGGGCCCCAGGACATTCACTGATTTATAAAGCAAGATCTGCACACTGATCTGTTGAAACAACTAGGAAAACCCCCTAATTTGCCATCACTAATGCCAACTTGCCTTTAAAGAAGAACAGCCTCACAAGTGCTAAGGAGGTTTTGTTAATTATGCATGTGGGATTTGCTTTCCAGTGTAATTGATTTTCTTCAGCAGTTCACCTTAAAATGTTTTCTGTTCTGGCAAGGAGTACAACATCATGCAACACCCATGCCCTGCCTAATTACATTAGAAGAACAAAAAAAAGACCAGAAAAGTGAATTAAGCTATAGAAGCTCAGTTCTTTACAGCCCTACCCCACCTCTATCCTTTTATAAAGTGTTTTAAAGTTAAATTTGTTTGCTTTGAGAACCTGAATGGCTGTGGTTTTTATCTTTAAACTTGACAGAAGAGAGAGGTGCTGGAAGTAGAATACAAGAGCACAGCATTGGTGACTCAACTAGACTTTTTTTGTATTTACTGCTTCTAGCACAGCTATACTGATTATCATCAGAAGTCTGGTAATAAGCTGGCTACAATGAAATTTAGTATAGATACCATATAGAGACCAATAGTCAAAGACACGCCCATGCATAACACTAAAAACTCAGTGCCTTGAGGGATTCAAAGTAAGAGTTTTACACAAGAGCCAGTGCACTGTGGCATCATAATTACTACTAAAATGACCAGTGTTTTAACATTAAACATGACCTACAATTGTTAAGGAAAGGAATGGAATGAAAGACATAACAAGAAAGCCGTGTTTTAACATTAATAAATAAAAATAATACTGCCAAACTGTACCCAACAGAGAAAGTGAATTATGACATGGCATGAAATACATATGCAATATTTTGAAGGAAAAAAAAAGCATTTCCCATAAACCCACGGCCAACCTTTTTAGGCAGTCCATATTTCCTGTAACTGTTAATAAACACATTTACCTAGATGAGCACCAAATCTAGACAAGATGTCTTTTATTCTAACTCTCCCCGGAACACACATTCAGGTGATCAGGACTGCTGCCCCAGCTAGCCACACAGCATATTTAGAGTTTTACAGATATACGCTGATATACATTTTTATTGGTGTTGAGGAGCTTTGTTCTATTATTTACATAATCTACTGAGCATCTGAAGGAACATCCCTGATCACAGCAGGACAAAGAAAAATTGTGGAAGGAGCACTTTAGATAGAAATATATCAAAACTGAAACCATGAAAGAAGGAAAGCTTTGCTTATTTATAGTACAGAAGAAATTCCATCTGGTCAGGCTGTGGGTTTTTTCTTGTAGAAATTAAACAGGAAATTAATTTCTCCCCTTCCCCCTCTTACAAAGCAAGGCATTTTCACTTATGATGCCAAAAGCTTGATATTTGTAGATTTGTCTGCCATCAGTCATTAATCAGCCTCATACAGTTTATAGGTAGAAGGATATTTCCTGACAGATACAGAAAACAGATTTAGAACCAAAGCTGAAAATTATATAAAGACAGATATATAGATACACATCTTAGCACCCTGGAGTACATTTCCAAAAATAAACTAGTCAAATGGTTATCTTCCTAAAAAAGCTGATTGCATAAGCATAATTACACTAAACACAAGTACCTGCACTATCTCTGCGCGTGTTATAAATAGTTCAAAGTTACATTATACAGTCTTATTCTAAAATGCTATTGTTCCAAGTTCATGCCTTCTCTCACAATCCTTTCAAAAAAGGCCCTCAGCTCTCACCACTAGCTATTTTCTGCCACTGCTATAGAACTTGTTAGAATTCAAATACACTACTTCCACCTTGCAACCTGTACCCATTATCCAAAGAAAAATTCCAGCAGTTAACGAAGTTGCTTGATCATATCACTCTTTCTGTACAGATGATCAGGATTCCTCTGCTTGCTTACAGGGTCTTTATTTCGTATCTCAACAACTTTTTGTCCTCTTGGAAAAAAACAACTGAGAGAGGTGTGTATTTCAGGGTACAATTTATTCAAGATCTTCTTCAGAGACCGTAAGCTGAGACTGTTGAGAAGGATATTCAGTTGGATCCAAGAACCGAAAAATCTCCTGCTAAGTACTAGATGAGAGAAACATTATCTGCTGGATGCACACTGAGGAGACAGTGCTGGGGCTTTTTCCCCACCTGTCTTGCTTGACATAAAATTCCACTTACTGAATTTGTGCAAAAAGGACCAAATCTCAGCCTAGCAACAAGTAGAAAGTGAGCATAAAAAGCACCTCTGAGAGGAGGGATGTGAACTGGCAGTGCCAAGCATTACCTTATAATACTGTTCATCAGCATCAACTCAGTACTCAGACAATTACCACCGGAAATAACACAAAACACATATATTTTTCATTAAAGTGGTGAAATCCATCAGGGATAGGTAGCTGCTTGATAAAAACTCCAATTTTAATTCATCTGTCATTTAAAGGTTAAGACTGGGGGGCAAACCTAGTCCCAAGGAGGAGGCCCCCTGTCAGCAAGAGCAGTTCTGCTGCAGGACACAAGCATGATGATGCTGTGGGAGGGGATCCTTTGCATGATGTTTTGCTGACAGCAAGGGTTTTGCTAAGAAAGAGGATACAGATGAGCTGTAGTTTGTACCAATGATGACAATTCAGAAAATATCACCTCCTCAGCTCCATTTCTGCATGTTGCATATGCAGTAGGTAGTTCTTCCTATGCATACATGGTATATAATGAGGAATGTAACAATTAAAAGCAAGCCAGCTAAGATGAATTAAAGTTACTGTAATAACTGCGTATTTCTAAGAAAATGCAGAGACTGAAACAAACAAAAGACAATCCACAACAGCAGAAAAACACCTGTATGCCTTACTCAATTATTTTGCACAAAATAAGGATATTTCTGCCTTCTTTTGGTTATTTCTAAAGAAGTTTTTTTGACGTTTGGTCTTGTAGGGGCAGACTTTTTTCCTGCCCTGTGTCTTGCTTATGAAACAAGTGTCTACTCATGTTTCAGATACTGGAGAGATTAAGTGACTTCTTAGAGTGGTCAGGCATTGAAATAGGTTTCCCAGTAAGGTGGTGGAGTCACCATCCCTGGAGGTGTTTAAGAGGCATCTGAATCCAGCCCTGGGTGATATGGCTTTAAGGTTTATAGGGGTAGTGCTGGGTTCATGGTTGGACTTGGTGATATTAAATGTCTCTTACAACTGTGATGATTCTATGACTCTAGGGAAACATGCAGCTATGAGCTTATTTTATTCCCTGTGGAATTAATGCAGCAACCTGACCTTCTTTCCTAGAATGAAATCAAGCAGACTTTTTAATTTACCGTTGAAGCTCATCAAGGGGTGTGGAGGTTCCTAAATGCATCACATTTGTAGAACAAGTAAGAGGGGTTTTCCTAATATATTAGGAAACAAAATTATTAAAATCCAGTATCATTATTTCAAATTATGAGAGTTGAGGGTAATGGAGCAAGATGTAGAAATGTAGAAAGAAAAAGAGGTAAGTATCAAAGAAAAGACCTTTTGGATAAGAAAGAGGAAATGCTGAACTAGAGCTTATGAAACTCACATTATAAAAAAAAAAAAAGACACCCACAGGATAGGTACAGAACTATGTATTTGAGAAAATTATACCTCAGACATTATCTTCATGGTGATCCACAGGCATACAGAGAATCACTCCAGATATCTACTGAAATTTAAATTAGCTAGCTCAAATATGGATAGCAGTATATCTGCTATGTCAAGGCTTTAGCACCTGAGCCTTGTATTTTAGAAACCTGGCTGCATTTAAGCTGATTTTTTTCTGCACAGGTGCCCAGACTGGTTAGATTAATGGCAGCTGGGTGTGTCCACACGGGCTGCAATTGCACCTGTAGTCTGTGTCAAAAGATTCAAAGAGCCTGAAAAGGAGCTGGCAAGAGAAGAAATACAGAAAAAAATTTCTGAAATCAGTGGACAGTTAAGGCTCATGTATAGCAGCTTCTTCACCAGAGAAAAGAAAATTACAGCTATTACATGCAGTTTACAAATATTGTGTCCTTGCAAAGGTTTTGCAACTATATATAATAATGCCAGCTTTGATCTAGTTGTATTTAATTCACTACCTAATTAAAACAGTTCTATCTGCCAAAGTTAATTTAAGCAGTCATATGTTAACCCAGCATAATTTCCAAGAAATCTTCTTCCATTACAATTATATTGCCGTATGTTAATATGATGGCTTTTAATAGATTTTTTGTTTACATACATGTCGTAACTGACCCACTGAAAAGATTGTATCCCAGTATCTGAGTAAAGCAGCATCTGTTCTAAGTTCCCCTGTAGCTAGCAGATTCACAGCAACTATTACTCCACTTGCAATTTTTTTTGCATCACTAAGAGCTCAGCGCAATTACTTCCTAAGTGTACCATCTCTGCTCTATGCTTCATTCAGTAAAATCTGTTTTATGGATGTTTTAGTGGTGAGCTGAGCTGTCGAAGCTATAATTTGTGAGCTGGATGTGACGTGCAGCCTCTCAGGCACACCAATTTATTTATTTTGCTCACTCCTGATAACACTGAGGTGTGTGTCTGAATGGGCAGCACGGCATCCAGCGAGCAGGAGAATCCCCACCCTTGCTGCCTGCCCAGGTTTCCTCCCAGGGCTGGGACAGGAAATGCAGCGGTTGCAATGCACACAACTCCCAGCCCTCCTAAGCAGTGTCAGCACTGCAAGGCTACTTAGCTTGGCCACAAACACGGAGGTGATTACTGACTTCTGTTTTGGTGTGGCAGATCTGCTGAGAATAAACAGCAAATTATGTGTTACAGAAAGCACAACATCGTTTGCTAGCATTGGCCAAATCACAATTAGCTCCTGCTCTCCAAATTCTGTTTCTCTGAGACCTAAACGCATCATAAAAATTCTAGCTGACAACCAACTACCTTCCTGTGATTTACAGTTACTTCAAATCAAAATGTTTTCAGCTTATTTGTGTTTTGAAGTTACAATGGTTGAAGTCATTCTAGCAAAACCAGGCATGAGAATGTGTTGCAGCTTGCATTTTAAAGAGGAAGAGATGGGTACAGGAATAAGGAGGCAGTGTATCTGTGCAAGGGAACCGACAAGAATTAAGTTCAGGGGTTTATTCAGAGATATTCATGGCCATATCTTGTTACTGTAGCTTACAGTAATGCAGTACGGTGCACTTAGATTCTCAATTCATGCAGCAGCTGTGAAGTCTGAATTCAGCTGGGTGCTCCCTTGGTTTGGCTATGGTTTGGCACTTGAAAACCTGTGCCCAAAAAGTCAAAATACTTTCCTTAAAAAAAGAGAAATATTAACATCTGAATGAATAGTTTACAAACACTCGGCTCCAAGTGTTAAGTTACCCAAAAAGATTCCATGAAAAGACTTTATCATCATTGAATGAATTTAGAGTGCATGAAACATACTTTAAGAATTTCCTGTTTCTACTCCTTGTTTCTTAGCTTTTCCTACTCTCAACATTACGTTCTATGTTGATTTTTTTTTCCTGGCTGCAACTTGCCTAAAATAAAAAATAAACAAAAATGTACAGCAAGTGGATCAGATAGGGCTACAGTTCCTCTTTGACATCAAAGTCCATTAAACTCACAATTCCAAGAAGACTCACAGCACCTATACAGGACTCATGCCATGTCTGATGTGCCGAGGAGCCCATATCACTGCTCCTTCCAAACCCAGGTGCCAGCCTGGGTGACTCTTTCCCCAGCCCAGGGGGAAAACCCAGTCAGGAGCAGCAGGGAGGTAACAAGAGGGACTTGTTGCACTCAAGAGCTCTTTTGTGCCATTGGTGACACAACTGGCTTTGATATTTGCATTTGTCTTGATGTGCCCATTGTACATTAATCTCATCTAACTCTGTTTTGCATGGGCTGCTATTGTAGGGAAATCATATAATTCAGCTTAGGCTGACAACCTTTTCCCTAAGTCCTTTTCCATTGCATTTACTGTAAGAGCAACAATTGCTCTTCCATTTTCCCAGGCTCCTGAAAGAGAAATGCCAACGAATTCAAACCCTGAAGTTCATTAAAATACATGCACCTGCAGGATCAACAAGGGATGGATCACCTGAACAGGTGGTTTTCAGGAAGAAGGGAGGCAGACAGTTTTTTTTTTTCTTTTTTCTTTTTTTCTTTTTTTTTAACTATCAATTGAAATGAAAAATTTCAACACCTTTTTAAACCTTTTTAAAGGTTGTGTCTCAACTGCCTGAGTAATAATAGGATTATGCTACAGACTGACCATAAGCTCTCATGGCATGGCATTGGCAAGAAATTCTGAGTAACAGACAAGACAGTCTTGAAACTACCTAGTTTCTATTTGTGCCTCTGATAGCATGTAGACACATGGAAATGTAAGTAAACCAAGTAAAAGTTAATCTTTGAAATATTTACTCAGGTTAATGTATAATTTCTGAGGACAGACGCATTTCATGCAAAAATTACGCAAAATAAAAATACTAGTTATGAATGGGAAACCTCACAGAAGAATATATCAACCCAATTCATGTGTAAGAGTGAAGTATTTGCTCATATTGCTCTTCTGCTTGCTGAAAAACAACACCTAACATCTCCCATGCTGTAAAGCTGTGCTTTCACAGCAAGGACATCCCTTGTGCAGTGGCTCTGCAGACAGCTGGATGTGCTTCTGCCACATTCATGTGTCTTCAGACAACAACTACACTCTTAATAAAAGATAGAAAATTACTATATAAAAGAGAAGATATCTAGATAAAATGCCTAATGGTAAAGACTGCATTGAGTGAGACAATGGGACAGCAGGAAACATGGAATTCTTATTAAGCTCCCATGTTTGCAAAATAGGAATATCTCCTAAGAAACAGAGCTGGTGCACTTGCCTCTCGTGCGAGGCTTTGATTTGGGTTCTTTCAGTACCTGAAGCTTGTTTTTTGACAGCGCCCTTGTTTTGTTTACAGTACATTGCTGGGATACTCCCTTTGATTCAGCCTGACACACGTGACGCTCTGCCAGCGTCTGTTCTGCAGTGCTGCTGCTGCTGCACTAAAAATAGCTCCCGCTTGCTTTGGCTCCACATCTAATTTATGGAAACTCACAGCAAAAAAGGCCCCTGTTAGTGGGTGAGCGACGTACGATTGTACAGCTTGTGCTCTTCATCTCACTCGGCCTCCTGAAACGCATCAGTGAAAATTTAACGTTTTACCCTGCTGTTAATGATGGGTAAGGGGAAAGACAAAAATGCTTAATATGCTCAATTTATTTTTAAGGTGCTTAAATGATAATTTAACTGAAGATGTCAGACAATTGGACTATGCCATGTAAAAATGCCCAGAATTCAGAGCAGAAATTTATAAAGGGCTACTACTGCCCACTTGTTTGGGGAAAGTACAGTAAGGATTTTCTTCACTAGTTTACAAATGACAATAAGATTACAAACCTCCTGTTTGCTTTCACATGTTCTATACAAACTACTACACTGTGCTATGAAAGTCATCATGTAAATATGCCCTTTAAGAAATATTGATTTTACAAATTTTGCCAAAGAACTCGACTCTGCCTGAAACATTTTGCACCAACATAAATCTGACATAAAGCTTTCTCTGAAAAAAATCCAAGTTTATGGTAAAACTCAAAATCAAAGAAAGTTCAAGCAAGTGGTTACATCTCTTTCTACAAAAGAATGGGTTTTAATGTTCTAAAGCAAAAATTTTCAGATGTTCATTCACAGCACCATGTCTGGGTGAGCTGGAGTTAGTTTCAAGGGAAAACCAAATCAGAAACAGGGATGGCAGAAGTCTGGTATCAGTATTAATGCACTGTTTTTTAATGGTTTAAATTTGAAATAATGAATAAAAATTCCAAAATTGAAAAGGAAGGCCTGTTTTAAAAGTTTTTAAAGTGAGTATTGAAGGCTGTAAGGAAATTGGGTTTCAGATTTTATTTTAGATATGAATTTTAAGTTAAGGAATATTCGGATGGCTATAAGCAGCTAAAGCAGAAAGAGATTTCAAGGCTTTCTCTTGTAAAAAACCAGCAAATAAACTATCTGGCTTTGTCCAGAAAGGCTCCCTGCATAAATTTAGCAGTCTGTATGCAAACTGTCAATTTAAGGATTGGTGTCTAAACTGTTATCCAAGTAGGGACATTACTTAGCAACTACCATGGCTAAAAAGGAATTTTCATAAGTCTCAAGAGAGGTTATGAATTATTGACCAAAAAATTCCAACAGAATCCTGAAACCAGTTTAGGCTGGCTACAGTTAGCTGCCTGTGAGTTACATGATTAAGAAATGGTCACAGTGAGTCTATATCAACCTATTTATGCAAAAAAACCTGTGCTGTGTTACTGTTAAAAAGGTCTTTAATTGAACAGGCCATTTTTAACTTCAATAACTCTTTTGGGGCAAACCCTTTTTTTCACATCCTGCCATGGCAGGGGGAGGGAAAGGACAAACAAAACCCGTTACACGCATATGTGTTCAGAGAGGGAATAGTCTATGAGAAGAATGAAAAACAGCGCTCTGCAGCAGAGTTTTTGTGTGCAACTGTGTGATGGAGAGGAAGAACGTGAGGAAACAGAATGATTTAAGGCTTGCAGGAGTGTCATTTTCCTTTCCACTCTAACCACTAAAGTCTTTTATTTTTAAGGAGTTCGAACCAGAGCTTTAAAAGACTCTTTTTGTGTGTGTGTGTGTTTTGTTTTTATATCTGGGGCATTTAAACATGAAATTCTGTTTACATTCTTAATTACGAACATGAAAATCTCTGGTCTATCTCCAACCCCAAACCAGTTTGATAGCATTCAAATCAATGTCTACAGTCTGGCACTTGTTGCCTTTGCAGCCTCAGCTCTCTGCCTCTATGCTGCTGATGGAAGTGTGAAGCATGAAGTCCCACAGCCTTGCACTGCAATTGATAGAAAGCAAAGGAGAGATGGGGTGTAGATGTGAGGTCTTAAGCTTAGGAGAGGAAAGAGAGCAGGGGCAGTCATCCCTTTAACCACTTCACACCCTGCTCTGCCCATCTCCCCTGTCAGCAGCAGGATAACAGCATGTGAATACAAAGCTTGGCCCTGCCTTAATATAATTCTGAACGTTACATAAGTGCTTGATAAACAAAGCAGGCAGCTAGAAATGAGATAACCTAGCCATGTGTATATTCAGCTGACTACTCACTTAGATTCCCAGCTCATATGCTGTGACTGTGATAAAGGGCAAGAAAACGGCCATAAATACCAACCTCTAAAGGCATTCTCAATTCTTTTAGGACAATGTAGTTTTTAACACCATGTGCAGGATAAACATGCCAACGTTTTAAATATGGCCAGATGACACATTTATTTCCTTTTCCCTCCCCTGTTCCCAAGGAGCAAAATGGCTGGCAACACAGGAAGCATTTCCAAACTATTTTCTGGCCTACCCACAGTGACACAGGACAGGTCACATCTTTTCCATGCACCTTCAAAAACATACTAGAAACCAAAGGGTACTTGGCTTTGTGAACTTAATTTCAGGTAATTAGGGTGAAAGATGCATTATCTAAATGTCTGACTGCCCCACAAAATAGATGGGCAGTGTTACGGAAGATCCCAGGGAAAACCTCAGACACAATCTCTAACGTACACCTTTCATGGTCTGAAATGGTAAGAGACATTTAAAGCAATGACAATTGCATCTCTTGTCTTACTGATGAATGAAAACAAAAAAAAGCATGAGTCCTTGAAAAGAAAAGTGACCCAGCTTCACACTGATAAGCAATGATTGAACTCAGTATGTTTCTAGTCAATTAAAAACTATTTTAAAAAAAGTTTACAAGTACCTTTAAACAAAAGCATGCTGCTCCAGAACAGCAGCTAGAAAAGCCATGGAAAGGAAAGAAAGAATGCATGGAAAGTGCTGATAAAAACCCCAAACAAAACGAAACAAACCAAGAACCCCAAATGAGAGTTTAAACATGAACTACACTTCTAGAAGTGTTATCTTAGCTGTACTAAAAATATACATCAAAATGCCCACTACTGCTATCTGAAGCTCCCTTCTGTTGGGCCCTCTTCCTTTAGAGCAAACAAAGTTGTAGTAATAGCCAGCTTTCTTCCAACTTCCCCTGAGAACAAGATCCGCTGGTGGATATAAGCGGTCAACCACTGCCATCAGTTCTACAAACTTCCACATTTCTCTAATCCTATTCATTGTCTTGCCTTATTATTTTTCTTTTTTTTTTAAGTGGTTTAACAGCACGTCAGTGTTTTTCGTAACTCCTTGGAGGGGTGCCTGTTACT
The DNA here is from genome assembly GCA_013397315.1 of Donacobius atricapilla. NCBI lineage: Eukaryota > Metazoa > Chordata > Aves > Passeriformes > Mimidae > Donacobius > Donacobius atricapilla. Next base: position 168,474 of record WBMY01002465.1, read on the forward strand.
CTGTACTCATCACCACCTCAGGTCAGACAGGAGGCATTGTCCAAATGCTACACATTTCTTACGAAGTCCAGAAGAAGAAGATGATCCTAATCTTTTATATTCAGTACGACTGGATTTGTACTTTCTCAAACACTACAACTTCTTTAGAATCATAAACCATTTTTGGCTGCCCTACACTAAAAAAAGAGAAGCACATTGTCCCATCTGGCACATAAAGCAGTGTTTTTCATTTACAGAGTTTTCAGGATTTTTTTTTTTAATTGGGAAATAAATCTAAATTTTTATGCATGCATCTGATGCAACTGATGGAAGGAAATTGCTTGCCATGAGATTTATCCTGTAGCTACAGAACATGCCCTGTGGCCATCTGGTCATCTGCTGCAGAGTTGGGCTTGATGAAGCAAAGGGAAACAGAGATATGTTTAATGACCTCTATCCTTTGGGGCCAGAGAAAGGCTTTATTGACCAATTCTATGCCTTGGTTTATCTCAGCCTCAAACATGGGAAGAAACAGAGACAAAACTCATCTATGCATGCAATTCTGAAGGATTGCCATAGCTCATTTAATCACCTGTACCAGGCTGTGTAAGGACCTTTTGAAATGATTTGAAGTTTTCTCAACTGAGAGAATGTAATTTTTTTACTCTAACTTTGGGACTAAGTGTCAGGGTCCAGTTCCAGCGGAACAGGGACCATTCATCAGAACCAGAAAGTCTGGCAGCAGACGTGACGTGGTTAAGAAACTGGCTGTAGCAGCAGATGCACCAAGCAGGCTCAAGGACTTCCCTTTCTGTCCCCTTCCAATTCGCACATTGTAAGCAGTAAAGTAAAAGCAAGTCAGTACAGCATACATAGTAGTAGTGTATCACGCTGTGAGATTAAAAATAAGACATGGCATATTTGTGAATTACAAATGTTGGCTGGTTCAATTCTGCAATGTGCAATCAGCACTTACCATAAGGAACTAGGGTGTAATTCAACTATGTTACCATTTGTGCTATACCTTTTAGCTCTCAGAAGTTATTCTCAAAATTATTTGAATTTCCAGTAATGTAGTCTTTTAGGAGGAATAGCTACTACACATACACAGATCCGCAAAGGCAGAACCTCCTGGTATCAGCTGGAAAATCCACATTAAAAATAGCAAGTTTGGTTGAAAATCCAGTGACAACTCTGGGAACTGCTTAAATGTGAACCTTAAACACAAACATGATTTATGCTGGGGCTACTCAGTGCATGACAAAGAAAACAGCATAAGCCTCACCACTGGAAAACAAGTTTATGTTAAGAATCATGATTATTAATTGCTTTCCTTCCCAGTTCTATCACATCACAAATTAAATATGTAGATCTTTTTCTAACAGCTTTCAACTACCAACCACAGCAACTAGAAGAAAATACTTATTTTAAGATAATGAAGTATTATACATGAAAGTGAATGCCTACACTGTTTATGTACTTATACCGGAATGGGTTCCCCTGTAAAAATCACAGCCACTCAAGAGAGATTTTTTAAAAGGTCAGATCAAGCAACAGACTTAACAAAATAAAAGTAAAGAAGACTGAGCCAGCTTAGAAAAGGATATTTTGGAACTACAAAATAAAGAAAATAATTCGAGCTTTAATGATAGGCTTTTCAATTCTTTGGAAAAGTCCCTTTACTTTTTGCAATTCTCTAACTGCAAGGTTTTGCTGCATTTTCTGCAGTAGTCGGGACAAACAGCAGAGAGTGGCTGCCCTGGCTGCATGAAGAGAGATTGCAGTGGGGCTGCTCCCCTGCTAAGAATGCAAAAAGGAATCCTCACCATCTCCTGCAGATGGAGGAGATTACTGAGTATGTTACTCCAAAGTCTTTCTGGAAAACTCTATCCGGAAGAGCCCTGTATCAATGCAGCCATGTTGATTAAGGGTGTGACTCTTCGCACACTCCTCTTCCAAATAAAACCTCAGAAAAGGCCAAGCCTTTCTGTAAGGCACAGTCCACCCAGGTCTATTGCTTTGCATGCCTAAAATGGCCAGGTGGCAGATGAAACTGCAATATAGTTTAATCAGCAGGAAATGAAATAGCATATATAATCTTAGCAGTCAATCCTACAGAAGGACACTCCATTCAAACACTGCCTACCTGCACTGTATTTACTAAAAAAAGAGATGCCCTCCTGTATCTATTCTAAATGCAATAACCACAGATTACACTGAGTTATCCATTTTAGAGACAGATTATTGCATCTAACAATTCAGAACCCTGAATAGTCACTTTCTCCCTAGGCTGCTGGGTCACTGAAAATTCAAACAGCTCCTGCATGAATTGTTCTAACTGATATGATGGATATGCTGGTCTGCTGCCTTCACTGATGCTTCTGAAATGCAGTCTGAATGAGCTACCAGGCAATCTTTTGAAGACAATATTCTTTGGTGAGTTAAGCTCATGTGGGAGCTTTCTTATCATTGAGCTTGTCTCCTCTCTAGCATTCTCCATGGAAGATACTCTTTCTATTAAGAGGAGCATCTGACATTTGGATGGGTGTATTATGTTTGTTTTACAGAGTCCAAAGCAAATAACCCTCCAAGTCATTACTGGAAAATATCAACATAAATATCTACATTGTTCCAACAGTTCTACAAGCAGAAATGTTGGTCATAGGCTTACCACATTTAAAAGCTCTTTGGTGTCTGCATTTCACAATGAACAACTCCGGCTTTGTCTACATTTGGCACACAGTAAAAACACACTGACTACTGAACACAGTTTTACTTTTATTATAGATAGGGAAAATAGTTCTTAATGACGTTTGAATGGGTCACATTTTACTCACTGGTCCTTATGCACATTAAAGACAAAACTATGAGCTAATTCTTTTCCAACATGGGGTATTTTGCCACTGTGGACAGAGAGTTGAGCTGCTTAGGGAAAAATGTTCCTCAATCACTTTCTAAATTTTCCTCTGCTGTTTAGAGGAACTTGCAACAATCTCTGCATCACAGATTAGATAAAATGGTTATGCTGGTTTACCTCTGTCCTTAATTCTAATGTAAATATTTTTCTAAAAACTTGAAAACATCTGCAATATTAAACAAAATTTAAAAATATTTGAATTATAAAGTGGAACGAAAAGCTATTGGCTACATTTATTTTACTTTCACTAAATCTGACTATTAGGATTCACATCCCAGCTTTTACAAACTTAATTTGCTCTGTAAAGCTGTAGTGAACTGGAGCAGAGTTCATTTGATGTGCTGTATGGAGAATTTAGAAGAACCAGACCTGTATCTGTACCACACCAAACACCAGGAAGTATTGAAGCTGTGCTGGTATTTTCTAGACAGAATAATGATGTCTTCGGCAAAGAGCGGCACCAGCAATTACTTCACTGCAATCAGAAAGACAAACTGATATCTATGACTGCACTGTACTGAAAAAGCCTATGACTCCTCCACAGTAACCTTTAATATCAAATATGGTAACAGCTTTTATAATGTCTTAAGAAAGGCACTACCCTTTTTATTTTCACAGATAGCTGAACTGAGAGACATGTATAAAGTACCCAAGGCTAAACCAGGTAATGCATTCTTGATTAAAGCTACATTTCATAGCTCTTCTTCCTGATCTAGTTTGCCCTTTTGCTTCTCCTGTGTAAATAAGGAAGAAAAAAGTCATAAGAAACTGAAGTAATGCATAATAGATACCACAAATTGGCATGATACATGATTACAGCCTGCTGTGAGCAGCTCACAAATTGAGGAGAATTCAAACAATAACACATGTTCTGTGATTTGGACATTGAGAATTCCCTTGACTCCTTTTCCTGTGAGCAAGCTATTGAGAAACACTGGCATTTGGGCAATAAAAAACACACCAAGAGAACATTGACAGCCCAATACAACTGCCATTGTAGTTTTCCTAGCTGTAAACTGATTCCTCCCCCTTTATCTCTGCTGCTGATTTGTCACAACTCCTTTAACCAGTGCTGACAACAGGCCATTCACATCACTGTGCATTGTATCACACACAGAGTTTCAGACTCACCCTTAGAAAGGCATCTAACTGTATCTCAAACTACCAAAAAGAAAACCAGAAAGCAACATACCATAATTTGCAAAGGACAGTGAGCAGGGGATTAAAAAAAAATCCAAACAACAAAAGAGGATGAATGCTTTTAATTTAGTCCCATTCTTTAAACAGAGTATTACAAACAGAAGAGCCAAAAGAGCCCCACACCTATATACTTTCACTAACTGGGCTTAGGAATAAATCTGTAAAACCAACAAATGAGATCAGTGAAAAAACAGTTTCCTTAACATTTTATCTTACCATAATCAAACAACTTAAACAGGCAGAACAAAAATCAGCCTTGAGCTCTGTGAACAGAACACAATGCAATATGGGCACAGTCATTCCAAGAAACTAAAGCCTATTTATTCCTAATTCCATTTTGCACAAAACCAGAAAGTCATGCAGTGACCTGAAAAGATTTTTTTTAAGTGGTGAAACAGTGTTGTTTGGGATATTCTAGGAATATACATAATACTAGACCATCATACTTTGTTTCTGAGTCTGCAGAATGTCTCTGGCATGATCTGACTGTAGTGTGAAGCTGCAGATTTGGCTCTATATCACATCTCAGCATACTCTTCTGAAAGGCATCCCCCCAAACAATCCATGGAATATTTATAAGCTGGAGACTAAACTGTGCCTCTGGGAGAGACTGGTATAGGGGTATAGGGGAAGTGATACAGGGGACTGGAAGACAAGATGAGGACCTAAGAGGAAAAGCCCTATTTGGTGCAGGGGGAAGAAAGGGGAAGAAGGAAAGCACCTTGTTTCCAGAGTGCCCTTACCTTCTCAAGTTGGTAGCAGATCTGGCAGTCATAACTGGGGAGAAATACTCTGTATTACCTGCACATGTGTAACACATGCACTGTTGCTCACACAACTGTATATACAGAAAAAAACCCTTTGCTGCAGAAAACTGCATCTGGTAAGTCACTTCTAGCTCAGAGGACCAGCCAAGGCATACAGATGAGTGAGTGAGAGATCTGAATTGATACCTGCAATGATATTACATTTAACTTGGAGAAGATACACGTTGAGAAAGGTCCTGACTTTAAACATGTGAGCAGCTCCTGGGAAGAAGTGCAAAACCCGAACTGGAGCCCCATTATGGAATACAAAGACAATGAAACAGCTGCAAATAAAGGGAAGCCCCCTTGAGAACAGCCAGAGATGCCCCGGTTGTGCTGCGCTGTCTCCTGGCACAGCCCATGTCACTCAAAACCTGCTCTTGGTGGGAAGCATTTTTATTGCTTTTCCCATTTTAAGTATGTTGAAACTCAGTGTAATTCCATATATTTCCTTTCTTTCACACTCCTTACTTGTCTCCAGTGCGCAACAAAGAGAAGATTAATTTTGATGCCCTCTTCTATTTTCACTTGAGAAACAACTAGCATTTGATTATTTATCTTTTAGCAAGGGAGAAATAAGTGAAGAGTCCTCACATTCCTCAGAAACAAACACAAGTGCTTCATCCAACTGGCCGGTTCAGGCTCTAAAAATTTCAGTTGAGGCCATATAACTGGGGAAGAAATGCTCCTACATTGAAAAGGTAATTTCTTACAGACAAAGAGGACTTCAAACAAATAAATACTTTAAAGGATTATATTTCTAGGAAGTTTGTATCCTGAAGCCAGGTTCTACTTGTTACTTTATTTCTGTCAACATCCGAGAAACGGGTATGTAACCTGCCTACTTTTAAACTACTTAAAAGCAGAAATGCGTATAAAGCTTAATCTTTGATTTGTTATTAGTTTTATTGCTTATACACAACAACAGTGGGAACTTCCAGCATACTTCAGTAAGAGTTTCTGACGGATTCTTTTCACTTGAGAAGGAAGAATGGATTTACTAATAAGTTCTGTTCTGAAAGCAATGCCATTTCTCCCCCTTTTTTAGTGCTGGGATGCTTTGTCTGATTACATTGATACATAAAAGAGAAAAGGATGAAATTATTAAGAAAAGGTCAAAGGAGGATTGGGAATAGCAGATAGATAAGCCAACCTTACACACCCAGGTAGATATGCAAGACATCTCCCTGTGACTGACAAAAATGACACATTACCTTCTATCTTAAATGCCCAGGGGCCCAAATCATAGAAAATGCTCAATTTATCAAGAAGGAAACAGTGAACAAACAAAACAGGGCAAAGCAAAGAAATTGATCTGATGTTACTAATAAGTGGAGAGAAAAAAAGGAAATATGTCAGCCACCATATTTAGGTCAAGACCACAAGTAAGTCATGGGTCTGTGCACTGAAACAGAAGAAAAAAGGCAATGCAAATAAAAATCCAAACATGCTGGATTCTGCTCAGAAGACTTTCAGCCAGAGTTGCAATAACTGTTGCATATGTGTAAGGTGAAAAACCTCCAGAAAATAAGCAGCTTTTATGCTGAAGACTCTCCAAAAGAGTGTGATAGCGAGATATGCCTCTGCCTTCATTTTAAGAGAGAAAACTGATAAAACATCAGTGATGCCGAACCTTTCATGGGTTGGAGAAAGCCAATAAGTCCCCCAAAGAACCCATGATATTTTCCACAGATTTTCATGGATTTCTATGGAGGCACAGGGAATTACTGAGTGTTGTGCTTAAAGAGCACTATTCTTGACAAACATTTCTGTAGGGAACTTTTTTTCAGGCAAAGAGGACAGTGCCACACTTGTTAAAAGAGAAGCACCTGTCTGAATGCTCTGAGGTCCACACTACAATTCAGAAAACTAGAACCAATCCTATCAGAGGCAGAATGAAACTGAGACTTTTCACTTGGAAGGCCTTTCCTGTTTTTCCTCTGGGAAAAAAGCATAGTTGTGCTCCTAGCCTACAATTGCAGATAACACCCATCTTCTGGAACAATGAGGCTAGATGAGATGAAGAAACCTGTCTTGCTTGTAAATAAAGATATTTGTCTTAAGCTTATCCCAGAGGCTGAACAGTTTAGAATTAAATGTGTTGGAACTGTCCTTCAATTATTTCCTTTCTAAAGAAATTCACAGAATGCATAACCATTTACTTTTTTGTTAATTCTTTTCCTCTTTTAAGGATCTTTTTTCTATATTTCCATTTTTGTGGTCTTCTGTGTATTTCTGACTACCTCACAGTATCCATATTTATCTCATGTTTATTTTAACTGCCTTTTAGCCAGTCTACCTTGATTGCTCAGAATCCAACTGTGTATTTACTCGAGTTTCCAAACATTCATTTGCTCTGTGCTCTTCATATGGTATGGAAATAGAAGATCTCACTAGCAGTGTCTCCTTGGTTGTTTCCAGAATCTTATTGTGCTGGTTTGTTCTTTTTCCCTCCTCATATCCATTCTGCTCATTTCCATCAGGACATAGGCTAAGCCCCCTCAACACTGTGCAGTCCCATACACTTAACATTTGCCTCATTAAAGAGACATAAGAGACTGAATTCCTGCCAAAAATACTCAATGCTTTATTACTTTTGCTTTATTTATGAACCATATATATTATCTTCGCCCAGCTACAATCTTCTCTTTTCATGTTCTTTTCATCCTCTAAAAAGGTATAACTTGTTTCCAACTTAATAAAGCATGCCTAAAGTAATGTTTAATCATAATTTCATCATTCTTTCAACATACTGTATATAATGAGGATCTCCCTGACAGGTACAGAATGGTATATTTATAAATAAGTTAACAAATTTCTATGAATAAGCTTTAATAGAGGTCTCACCCTTGTCATTTTTACATAATGTGATTTGGTGGTTACTACTTTGGAAGTACTATCAGGTCAAACCCCCTGAATTTTGCCTGTGTTGGTTGTGCTCTCTGCATCACAACCTCCTCTGGAGAACCTCCCACCTTGATGTCAGACCCTACTGACAGGAGCTGCCTACAAACCAGGGAGGAAAGGGGTGACTAACCACTGCACAACAAACCAAACCAAACCACCAACCCCACAAAACAAACAGAAAGATTTCCATGCAGTTAAGAGACAATGAAACTCGGGGGAAACCAGTCACTACATTTGACCCCCTTTTTTTTGAGCAATTGTAACAATGCTGATGTAACGAACTATAGTTTAGTATAATCAGTTCTGTAGAATGCAGAACCATGTTTGTTCCCTGGCATACGCCTCTTTAGAGAAAAGCTTTTCAAATCCAGGATGTTTGTGCTGAAAAGCAACTTTATAGCATACTTGTTGGGAAAAAAGTTTCCTAAGATCCTGACAATGTAAGAAAATAGGACAACCAACTAAATGAATATAGAGGTCATACTGGACCAACAAGTTCCTTTACACTTAAGGTTTACTTCTACATTCCCTGAATAGAATAAACCTGGGTGGCAACTCTGCTCTATAGCATTCTACTGCTCTTTAACAAACTGTTTTTTAATAATGGCTATAGTAGTGTTGGCAATTACATGTTTGACATAGTTGTGCCAATAAATAAGGGGAGGCCAAGAAATTACACCCATGCTGACCATAAACTTCTTCACAATGTAGTTGGAAGGAAACTTAATAATGAATAACTATCCAAAATCTGTACCATTGGACTTTCAGGATGCTAATGCTCAGAATGCAGATCTTCCCAAACTCATCCTTCTAAACCAAAAGAAAGGTAGTGCATCCTTCTTAAACAGAGACAAAAAAAACAGCAAGGAGGCAAAAGCAGAGACTAAAGAAATGTAGCAAGATATTTTGGTCAGAAAAAGCACTTAAGGGTGATTTAGATATTCAGTCCATTTAATTTACACAAACAAATATGTGAAAAACAAAACAAAACCTCCCAGCCTCCCTGCCATGTTCACAAAAGAAAACCAAAACTGAAAGGTTATTCTCAGAAAATCCATACAACTGATTTCAAGGCTCACCTTTCCCTGCACTTATTAGCACTTATATGTGAAAACTGATTAAACTCATCTCTCGTTTTTGATTACAATTAATGGAATTATCAGGGGAGTAGTAAGAAGAGGAACAACTAATTTTTGAACCAGTTCTAGAATTAATGACCTTTCAGAAATTTTATTATTTGGTATCTCCATTAAACAGGATATCTACTGATACACCTTATATGTATTTTCTTTTCCACTGCATAATTTAGGCTGAAGTTAAGCTTTGGGTAGAACCCCAGAATGTAACAAACAATTCTAATTAAATCACAAAGAATACTTTTACAAAAGACTCAACTGAAACAATTTCTCTAAACTCAAATAAACCTTTAAAAAAATTCTGGCAGCATCACTGTTGTCTTGTACTAAAATGAACAAAATTAGCTTTAACCTAATTATGAGAAGTAGAGAGACACCCTTGAACTGCTTAGTTTCCCTGTCTGATTTGTCTTAAAATTGGAATTACAACCAAACAGATAAATACCACGACTCTTATTATGGTTTAGTCTGAGGTGTAAAATTTATTTTTCAAGCATAGATGCTTAGTCTTTAGACTTTTTCAACACATTATCAACTGTATTTTATTTTCGTATTTCTTAACTTCTGCATTCCAACATCTTCCTTTTCCAAATCTGTCAGTGCAGCATTAATTTAGAAAAACAGAGCCACCCAAACCCTGGCTTCTTGTAGATCCTAACATAAACAAGACAGTGTAGATCTATTAGTGCAGAGGAGCCTGTGTATGCTGAGTCTGGCCAGTGAGCAGTTTCTTAAGGAAGAAATATGACTCTTGCCCTTTCTTTATCCTGTCATGTGAAACTGACTACTTGAAAAAAAGAAAAACTGACCATCTCTAAGTGAAAAAATGCATGTGGCATTTAAGGAAACTCAAACCTCAAGTGTAAATAATTTGACAGTATCCCATATAACCTGCCAATAAATTTTCAATGCTCTTCTTTTTTAAGCATTCCACTCACAGTTATTATATACAGTTGTTATATTAAATTTAATATGCAAACATGCATTTCACGGAAGGTTAGGTGTAAAGTAAGAGAATATGGAACACAATTTTTCTATACAGCATAGTAACAAGAAAAAAAAATCCCATGGACAAAACCTAAAATACATTTGTGTTACATAATGATAAGCTTATTAATAAGGTGATGTATTCTTTAACCAACTAATCTCTGCCACTGAGAACATGCACACACTCAGCAACTAATTGTAAATGAACAGATTGAATTAAATTCTGTAGAAGTGGAATAAATGTAAGTGACTCTCAATGTTCCCTGCAATATAATGAAGCTGGCTTTGGTCATAGTTTACTCTTTCTCCCACGCATACACTGGAAGAGTCTTAAACCAAGCACAGCATATAAATAACACCACAATTGACAGAATGACCCACAACTTCCTCCTGAGATCCCCTCATAAATCCTGTGTCCAGCTTCTAGATAACCATCATCAGCAGTTTTACTTCATTTGAAGACATTTTGAGATGCTGACCCTGAACAATGATTCATTCATAATCAGGATTTCTGGAGTTAAGCTGTTTCAGCATATTTACTGTACTCTTTCTTTAACGTGCCAGTAGGAATACACATTTTTTAAGGTTCTCTTTATTGGCAGTTATCTGTACTCTAGATAAGATAGAAACTTTCAAGGCAATTTCTAAGTATGTTGATTAACTCTGCTATTTTCCTTTTCTCTGTTTTAATAAGTACACGCATGATTTTAATATGTGAAAATTCAGAAAAAATGTCCCTCAGTTCAGTCCAGTCTTACAGAGAAGCCTTCCCTTCCTGCTGCTCAGGATCCCAGAGGCTGGTCATTTCCACCAGTCACACTGCCCCACTGTGCCAGTTGACCGATTCAGCCCTGTACCAGTACCTATTCACAGCTGTCCTCACATAAAATAAACACAGTCTTTTCTCCTTTAATAATAAATGCAACAGAAGGTTCTTTCTTTGTTAGAAAGGATACTGATGCTTTAGGAGTGTATATGCTGAGGGTGACACTGAGTGTCTTGGTGCTTCAGCAGTCTTTTGCTCAGGCTTGAAACGCTCCTCGAGTGTTGTATTGCAAACACAATCGCAAAATCCTGCAGTTTAACTCTGCAGAAAGGATATGGAAAAATATATCTCCAAATTAAATACAGGATACTAATAGAGAAAACTAAATGCAGACAAGCTCAGCTGATGGACCTACTTGCAATTCTCCAATTTGCTGAATGGATCACATTTCCAAACCAGGCTGAGTTGTTAAGTTACGTTAACATGTCCTGTACCTATTATTGCCCTGTGTGTGCAAACAGGCAGGGAAAGAAAAAAATAGGAAAAACATTCATCAATTGTTCAGGAAAAACTGAAAAATTTGATGACTAGGGGAGGAAAGAACTGTTTCCTCAACAGAATAAAGACAGCTTTGCTGTATTTTTTCAAAGAAAACTAGCATTGTCGAATAAAACATCTTAAAAAGAGTCAAAGTGTACTTTCATGACTCTGCCTGGTCTTTCTATTTTATTACTCCTTTAATTTGAGGTTAAGGAATATTTTATATTTTTCTGTCTTCCACTTTCAACCTTTTAATTTGTTCTAAAACCACAGGAAACAGACCCAGTCATACACAGAGAAGCATGTGGGAAAATGTATGGTTTAAATTTATGTTGGAGCAGCCCATCTAGGGCTGCTTAAGCGGTTCTCCAGTGGTAATTAGTTAATAAGAAGTATTTGTCACATCAGTTTTAAAAGGCAGAGAAGGTGCTGTGTTTATAAACTACATTCTATCTTATATTTGTGAAATATTATTGTCTTCTCTAGGTATGGAAGGCATTTGTGAACTGAAGTGGCTTAAACAGGGGGTACATGCCTGTATGCCATTCTGGCTATTTGTGAATGGTATTTTCATACTGCTTCATGCTACTGAAAATACAAAGGCATTTTGGAGGTTTATCCAGCTGCTTCTTATTCCGTATCTTTGTACTTCTTAATACTAGTATTGTAACATCATGGTCACATTTTGATTACCAAAATTAAGATAGAATTGGTTAAATCTCATGATTTTTGTTTCGTAACTGAAGGCAAAAAGGGGAACAACAAAAGGAAGAACAAAAAAATCATAGCACCATGAAAAGGTTATTTCATAGAATTCCCAGTGCATATTTTACAAAACCACAATTCTGCCTCTCGAGAGTGTGCTCTATTAGTTAGTAAACAGTGAAAAATGCAACCATTAGACACTGGAGAATGACTTCTGTCCTATCTGGCAACCAGCTCTGTTTAGAAGACTCATCAGTGAGGATACAGTGATTATTCTATGAATATAACCTCTCTCTCTCTCTTTTTTCTTTTTTTTTTTTTCTTAGATGTAATTTTTATGANCAATTTAGTGGTTGATTAAGGCTTATAGTTTAGATCAGGTAAGTAAACTTGTTCATGAATTAATTAAACAAAATTTGCTTCTAACTTAAGCAACGAATTTTTAAGATTTGAAAGTGATACTGCATGAGAAATCTTAAAAGGAAAAAATGAAGAAACTTTATCATCACAGTCAGTCGTTTATATATGAATCAGAATAGATGGAAGGAAACAATATTATGGTTTTCTTGTATCATCATAAAAGTTTAGTTCTTAAAATCTCATTACATGAAACATTTTTAATTAATACTTTTCCCTTGATTTTATAAGTAAAAAGTATTATTCCTATACTTAATAAGCAGTTACCAAGTGTAAAAAGAAATGCTGGTCTTAAAAATTATGTTCTCTAGATAACAACAACAATAGTAGTGTTTAGCTTAATTTATCATAAATCTATCCACATTTACTTCACTACCCCTTATGAAGAAAGAATATACCAATACGCCTGACTGCAATGCCACATTAGACACAAGAAGTACAGAATGCCAAGGTAGCTTTTCTGACCTCGGCCTGTGAGAGGGAATTTAGTGATGACTGTGCATGTTTGCAAGTAAACCTTATGTCTAGAAGAGCACAAGGCAAGTCAAAAATATGCCTGGTTTTAAGAAGTGCTGCTGTTGAGAAAACAATTATCCTTTTTCTCACATCAAGTGCTGAATCTGTGGACAACACCACAAAGAATTGTCTTTTTTTCAATTACTCCACCTAATGCTAGGATAGACACTTCAGAAATTGGCTGAAACCCTTTTCTAGGACAGAATAACTGCAAAGGAAAACAACATCTGTGTATTTTTCATCTATATAAGCTCAAAATATGAAATCAATTTTCTTTGGCCAAGCTTATATCCCTTGTATTTGCTCTCCCGAGAACTTGCATAATCAAGTTTTATTAGCCCAAATGTTCACATAGAGACCAATTTAGGCCTTCACACTTAAGTATATCAGAAGTGGTGTATTTTGTCAGGGAAAGAAGACTGATAGACAAACCGAGACACAGTACTGGTTGAGGGCAGGGTTCCCTTAAATCCTTGGTCTACTTCCTATCCCAAGGAACTCAGTGAGCTGAGTAAAACCCTTTCCAGCCAGGGCCGCTCATGAACACATGCTGCCATTTCCATGTGAACAGAATGAGACAAAATTCTATTCTGGAACTTCCTAATAAGCCGAAAAGGACTTGTTTTTTATTTCTAACAACAACAGCTTGAGCTTGAGCTGTGAGTGACCTAAAAAGAGAATTGAATGTTCTGCTTTTGTCTTTTTTCTCCCCTTCCCAAAGTGCCTAGTTCTGCTGGTCTACTCTTGTGCTCTAATACCTTTCCCTGGCAATGCCTGAGCACTGCAAGCATCCCCACACCTTTTTTCTGATCACTGAAACTAATTTTAGCAGGTCACATGACAGCTGAGTAGCCAAAACTACGTTAGCTCAATGCTTACTTTATGGAAACAACAGATGGACGTCACCAGACTGGGGGTGCCTGATATCCCCCAAGGCTGACTGATGTTCTGATTTGAAATTTTATACCTCTTCATTGCCACATACATTAATGGACTTAAATTTATGAAGATTTTAATGATAATCAACTCATCAGCTTTTTTTTTTTTTTTTCCTGAGTAATGCTTTAATTGAAGACCATCACACTTCAACCTTTATTTGTTTTGATCTGTTCTACTTTTAAAGAACTTTTTTTTTTTTTTGTGGTTCCTTTCATGGATAAGATAACATTTGAGTATTTGGTAACCAGTATGAAGAAACTGAAATATTAAAAATGGAGCTGTATGCATCATATGGGAAACTAACTTTTAGAAAACTGTCCTAGAATCATAGGAAAATTTTAATTTCTGCCTATTGTTTATATACTAGACAGTTCAATGCTGAAACTGCTCTAAATCACAATCTCAAAGTCCCTCATAGATCTAGAATTTGCTGAATTAAAATTATGTGAATACAGACAAAAAAGCACAGTTTGAACAGAGTTCAAAGGAGTTAAAGTTTGATGGGAGATCTATCATCATAAACAGAACAAATCTGCTGAAAGCTAAGTCAAATGAGGACATAACTAAATAAAATCAACTTTTCAAAGTAAGTATCAAATTTTGAGATTAAACTTGAAACTTAACTTGTAAGAAATATTAAATCAGAAAGACAGGGAAAACAATAACCTGTCAGTTTCATGATATTAATCTCAAAGAAATATATGAAGATCATTAAGGAAAGAAGATGGTTGATTGCCATGCAATAATACCCCTCCAAGAGTTACATAAATGTCTTTGTAGCTGGTGATAAAGAACAATCCCGATCTTCACTGACCTCTTGCTTGGTCATAGATTCGTATTTGTTACAAGTATCACATGATGCATCAACATGATGTGTGCACTAAATATATTCCTTAACAATGAAAGAAGTACAGATACATGAAAACTCATGTAAGACAATGAAAATTATTAAAATTATTAAATGAAAGAGAACGAGAGAAAAGCAGGCCCTCACTCTCATTCCCGTGAAGGAACAATATCCTGATAATTTGGAAGGGCATTGAGGATCACGGAAAATTAACTTCCAGGCATAATGCAAATAAAACATTTGCCTCTGTGTCCTTCTACCTCTGATTCCAGAAAAACACTTCTCCCACAGCAATAAAGAAAATTAGGTTAAGTTTTAAAAATACAGAAGCCCTGTACTGTAGCCAAATTAAACTATTCCAAAATACACTGTATTTGTAACTCATTTAACAGCAAGTTTGGCCGCTGACATTATAATTTGCTAATAATGCTTTTCAGTATTTTTAAGCCAGCCACCCAACTTGTAGTCCAATGATACTTATAACACATGCTGGGATTTTTTAGGTTTGGCTTTGTGTTTTTTTAAGCTGAGAAGTGGTGACCTACTGATAATGTTCTTCCTCCACTACCAAGCAAAAGATTAGGATTTAGCTGATGGCATGGGATGCCTTCTCCTAAAGCCAGTGTAATGGAAACACTGCAGATGTTTCAAAATCCCACAGTAAGCATGTGTATCCTCCTTCCCTTTTCCCTTTCACCAGTTGAAGATGACCATGGGCAGGTTCTGAGAGCCAGCCACCAGCTCCTGCCAGAAAACAGCACCCTCACCCTCAGTATTTTTTAAGTGCATGAAAGCACTGGTGTGTGGGTATCAGAACTGGATTTCCAACCTCTGTTCACATGCTGTTGGTTTTGAGGAGGATGTGACCCCACCACCCTGCCAAACATCCATCCATTCTAGCCAGAAATGTTCTTCTGGATAGAGGGGCAGATAAAAGCTGGATGCATTTTTGGCATCTTTATGTCAAGATTACTTCAGTGTTTTAAATCATCAATACCTGTGAGAAAAAGGCTGATCAGATCAGTGACACAGCAGTACCTAAGTTTGAAGTTTCTGCTCTAAGACTGAAGGTGTGTAAACGAGGATATGTCACTCAGCTGTTATATTTTCAGGTAGATCATGACATGAAAAGCACAGATACACTCAAGAAATATTTAAGTATCAAATGATACTTCATAAAGGGTCTTGAAGATGAAGAACTATGCAAATGTACTCTCTACTATAACAAATAATCTTAGAATAAAGGAAAAGCAAGCCAGTTAAAAGACATGGAGGGAAGAAACATAGAAAAAACTCTATTAAACTTCCTTTAACCGTTTACAGAAAAAAGGTAGTAGGATTTAGTTTTATGTTCCAAGACAGTGGACTTAATTTGAGATCCAATTTTTTTCCTCATTTGTGTTTTGGTTTTGGACACAACATGAGACCAAACATTCTTTCTGTCAGAGCCTGTAGATAGGCATTATTTTTTAAAAGGGAAAGCACACTACCATTAGCACTATAATTTGGTGTATTCCTGGTTTTGTCTGGCCCTTTCAGCACCATTTTTCAAAGTAGGATTGTGAGACACCTCGACCCTTACTGATCACTGAAGTAGGATTCACATTCCTGTATTTAAAATATGTACCGTTATTCTGTTTTCTTGGTCTGATGTTTTATTTGAGTTTGTGAATGGATATGATAAACAGTCAGCATTTTTCAGCAAGCACAACTCAGATCCGTACTATGGTGGTGGTGGTGGTGAGGGCAGAGAGGAAACCCACTGATTACAATCTAGGACAGCTGTCTAAGTCTCTCTGTGTACAACCACCGCTTTAATTCCTAGCTACTCCAGACAGTGAGCAAATGCCCAGGTTTTGGTAAATGCATTGAGGTCAAATGAGTTCCTTCATACACGTATCTAATTTTCCCTCACTTCCATGTGCTGATGAATCATTTTTTGCCCAAAAATGGTCTGGAAAGAGGGAAAATAAACTGAAATAACACCGAAATTCCCCACTGTGGCAGAAGCACGACAAGTCCTTCAGTGACATGGACCTATTCCTCTGCTTCAGGCTCAGCATCAACAGCAGAGAGGAGAGAAAAGCAAAACACTGAGTGCAAGAACAGACTTGTGGCATTGCTGCTGACCACACTGCCAATTAGACAGATCATAACACACTGGAGTGTGTTCCCTGAAAACCCTAAATGACATAGCAACTGCATGAGTATATGTTTTTGCAATAGCAGTTCACATGAAATGTGTATTTTCGATGAAGATCTAATTCAGAGCTGTGTTACTATCAAGCACAGCTGAGTTTGTAGTACTTGCAGTGTTAACAGACTAGTTTTAGATTAATAGGTTTTCATCACTGTATTATGTATTTATGATTGGCAGCTTCACAATCTACTACACTTCTCAGAACATTTCTGACCAGACTGAACCTGTTTTCAGATTTTGACTGTGTTACGTACACGTGTACCACTTCACTTTGAAGGACAGAATACCAAATGTACTACTGTCGTTAATTAAATACTGCTTATAATTTTTTCCACCTAAAAAAATATATTAGTAATGCAGGTATTCATCTGGCTATGTAAATGCCTCAGAAATTTTTATGGAATGTGAAAAGACAGAGCAATTTCAGCATTGTCTGGATCTCAGAATTTTAAACAAAGGATTCTGCTTAGATTGACTCAACATTTTTCCAACTTAATAGTTTCAACTGAAATGATTTTATGTAAACCAATTTTGAGCGGAATAAAGATACTTAAAGTTCTTTGATTTTTCATACTTTTCTTTATTAGATGTGAAATATTTGAGGCAGAATATTTAGTCATATAATAATGGCAAACTATGATAATCAATTAATTTTGCTATACATGCTCCACCTATACAGAGAATGAAAATTTTAATTCCAACATTGCAAAACTCCTGAATCTCACTGATATATTTTCTGACCTGTTACAGATGATCACATTCTTGGCTATAAATTTAAAAAAAGAAATACTTACTACTGTGCACAGTCAATCAGTTGATATTCGTTTGACCTCTCAAAGCACGCCTTTACACCTTCATCATCCCAGAGCTTTTTTGCATGTTCAAAGAACTCCTGAAAATTGGAAATGCAATAAATCAGAGAAAATATCTCAATTCTTTCAATCCCCGACTTGTGCTGTTCCTTTCCCCAACCTTCACACTTTATACTTTGCAAAATGATAGATTATACACTTACAGAAGAAAAGCTATAAGCATTTATTAGCAAAATTGCAATAAAGTATACAAAACATATGGCTGCTGAGAGTTTCCAGCACATGATATATAATGAGGACTGTCTTCAAAATTCATGCCAGGTCATATATAAGATTTACCGTAAGTACAGAAGTTACCTAGAAGCATGTTCACTTCATTTTTAACTAAATTTATGCTTCTGTCATGGAAAAGGCATAAAAGTGACGCAAAAAGCTGCTCAGCTTATAAACATTAGCTTTCCAGAGAGAGAACCAGCTTGTAACTTTAAAAAGATTGTGCAATTTTTCCTGAAAAACACAACTTTCTGCTACTTGGTATTTTCTCATGCAATACAATAACTTGATTGCAAGACTTTCAGAGTCTTTGCTCAACACTGCATCCTCCAAGTATCTGCCTGGCACAAGGTGCTTTTCCTGGCAGCTATCCCAGGTTACCCAATCCAGAAATATCTGCCAACAAGCTTAATTCAGTATTATCTGAAAGAGGAACCAAAGCTGTCCTTGGTGCCTGTGAAGCCACAGCCACACACATGCAGAAAGGTAGGTCCAACCCTGCCAGGTGGCTCCTTCTTTTCCCCAGCCCCTGCTCTAGAGACTCAAGGATCCAGCTTGTTTTAAAGCTGGGACTCCATTTTATGTTATATCATTACGGGTAAGTGACACTGTAACAGAGTTTTTCCAGCTACATCATTCTAAATTCAAATGAAGGATGCTTAGATGAATTAGCATTTCCTTTATTATATGGCTCTTTCCTCCCTTGAACAAAATTGTTAAAGCAATATGTCAGCTCAAACACAGAAGTTGTTTTCTTAACACCTCAACACTACTAATAAATCACTGGAGTCCTTTGGTTAGTCACAAATTTGTGAAACCCAACAAATTGCTTTTCCACAGTTCAAATTTGCTCTGTGTAAAATGGGTGCAATACCACTAATTCACTTCATGATCCTGTCAAAATTCTGCATAAACATCTGAATTCTGAAACTTTTCTCAAATTGCTTGCCAGTCTCTCCCTACATCTTTTCAGGATTTAAAACCTTTTGCTTCCCCCCCCCACCCAACTATACCATACACAATGTAGAGAGAGAGAAATTTCCATCCTTTAAGAAGTTTTGAAAATGTTAGAGAAAAGAAGATATTAAAGCAGGCATGAGAAACCTTTGCAAAAAGTCTTGGATGAAGAGAGGAAGCAACACTATATATTGGCAGATGCTTATACTGCCCTTGAAATTTATTTCTTCACTGGGTGAGGATGTGTTTATTTAGTCTTTGTTATTATAATTACTTATGTAATGATTGTTTTAAACACTGCAGATCCACCTTTTGAAGTGATACTACAGCTATTATAAACTCTGTTCCTAGAGCAGAATCAAAGCAAAAACAATCTCAAGAAAGGACAAGATATCAAACTAAAGTAAAAGGAGAAAGCAGATACACATAATAGAGAGCATGACCACAAGAAAAAGAAAGAACTGGAAAAGTCAAAGTGATAAACACCAGAAACCATGGAACATTCCTCAAATATGAAGCTTATGCTTATTTAGGGCATTAGCTGAATGCCTCTCACTTGTTGGCATCTTTGGCCAAAGAATAGCACTGTCTTGTCAGTGGATGGAGTGAACTGTGGTGTCAGGTTGTAAGGCAGAAGGAGCCAGTTCTCCATCCCCTCAGACAGGAGCAGTGTCCAACTCAGCCCTTCCTCCCACAGGCACTGACTGCTGCAGATGTGGGGTCTGAGCACAGCGTGGCTGCCTTTCCCTCCTCCCCATCCGCAGGTGGGAATTCCCACCCACCCCAAAAGCCATCTCTAAGGAGAGCAAACATGTAAAAGCCAGTCCCATTCAGGCCCACAGAGCCTACAGGAAGGGGAGGAGATGAGGAGGAGGTCAGTGCTAGGCTATCCTTTTCTGAAGGGTGGGATGGATTGAGAGATCAGTTGAAAATATAAATAACAAAGTAAATAAGCAAACAAATAAATAAATAAAGTTGCACAGCTACAGTAGTTCTTCACTTCTGCTTTTACATCCTCTGTATGAGCTTTATTTTCTCTTAAAAGTCTCTTCTGAGGCAATCATTTCAGCTCAGCTTCTTGAGATCCTACAAATATGTTGTAAATACAGGGCTTCCCTATCATATGCTGCAAATATTTCCACCTGACCATTATGTCTCAGAGCAGTCTATTTAAAGTGACTTCCAGTCTTCTAGTCCTAAGAAAATCATAAAACACTGCAAATATACTTCCCTCATTAAAATGTACCGATCTACTGCAGAGGAGTACACTTGATTGCAAATTGCCTCCCACACAGCCAGCTACTCGATCCTTCCTTCCCAGGTGACTAAAGCCTTCCAGAAAAATCCTGTTTCGTTTCAAGGTGCCAAGTACCATGATCCAACTTTTCACACTTGTTTTTAACCCTTCTTTCGTTTGCTGTAAGTTCCTCAGTATCTTTTCTGCTCATCTGCATAAGGCCCCCCACTGCAAGCACAGAGGAGGATTCTGCACATGGCAAACGTATCTGGATGCCAGCCCCCTCTCCATCACAGGACAACATCCAGACAGCGGTTACCACATCAGCTTCAACCCCTGCAATCAAGAGCCTTTTGCCTGACCAGCCTTCCAACAATCCCTCCCCTCCCCTCCATCCTTACAACTCATTCGTATGAATCCCAATGCTTGCCACTTCTTCCTCCTTCCTCCCACCATGGCCACATTGCGGCCACCTCAATGGCAAGCAGGTCCTGGTGTGGGCCTTGGGCTCTGCCAGCCCTGCAGCATCTGCTCTGGGGCTGCAGCATCCGTGGGGTGGCAGTTGGCAATTCCTGTCATGGAGAGGAGCCAGGATAATTCATAGAGCATAGAACTCAGTTTTGCTCCAGCTGGTAAGGAAAGATGGAGTAAAACATTTTAAAATGTTAGCTTAGGTCAGCAAAACACAAATAAGGTTTTTAAGAGTAAGCTGTGACCGTAGTAGCTTATGTTCTGAGTCGGCCAAACTAAGACTTTCTTAAAGGTGTGACTCCTGGAAAGTGGCTTTTCAGTTCTGAGAAGTCAGGAGCCAGGTCCTTTAAGAAACCTCAGCTGGGACAGAAGAAAACAGGGACATGATAAATCACCCTGGTAATCTGATGCACTGTGTTTGCAAGCACATGCAGTTGAATTCTATCACATCAAAGTCACCAAAATCTACTAAAAATATTTAGCATACTGAAGAGAATCAGGAAATAATGTACTGTGCCTGAAAGCAGAAAACCACCTACGTCATGACCAAACAAAACAGTTGCTTCAGCTAAACTCTTCCTTAGGGATGAAAGCATACAAATAGTTGCACCTATTAATATACATATAAAATAAACCAATCAATATATTTTAATGTAGTATTTTAATTGGAGCATTAAAGAAGTAAATGATACTGCTTTAGATCTCATGAATTACAGGTGTCATGAATTGCAGGTACTTTTTACATTGCACACATTATTTTACACCATTTATCTAAGAATTTATAGTGATCACTAGACCATACAAAACCTTGATGTAATATTTGGATGCCATCAAAATGAAGATGTGACACACAACATCTCAAATATTTATTAATATAAAACTATTTGGAAATTTTCTGCTCTTCCTGACGCAATCCAAAACCTCAGCCCTGCATTCCTAAATCTCCTTCTCACTAGCAGATACATCTTGCTACAAATAATCACATAACATCCAAAAATCATGAAGAGCCAAAAGCAGCTTATGGTTACTTTTTTGTTTTCAGAAGAAAATAAGCTCAGATGTACATCAATGTAAATCACCCTGAGCTGATATCACTGATCTAAACAATAGGCCATTTTTACTGTGTTTTAAAAAGGTCTTGTAAAAATATTTTTACTCACCTAATTCAGGGAAAAAATTCCTTATTCAATGTATTCCCATACATAGTATTTCAAGAAAACAATATAGGTAACAAATGCAATGTACTACAGCTAAGCCTCAGAGCACTGTTTTTCAGCTTTGTCTTACTAGAAGTTACAACCTTCTCTAGAAATTCAATTTCCCTTATTTTGGAAATAAACTTATTTATTGGTAGGTTACCTTAGAAACTTCCTCCCCCTTATAACTCCTACAAAAAATTTTCAAGTAGCTAAGAAATTGACTTATTTGACTTTTTAGATACCCAAATTTGGAATAAATACTAGTGATGATTAAAGAATTACATATCCTCATGGACAGATCTTTATATATTTTAGAAAAAAGAACTTTTCATCTAACTGCTTCACAAACCACAAAAGTTCACGTTAGGTCAGGAATACAATTTTTATTCTACTGAGATTCTTTCTGCCTTCCTTCTGGATGGAGCATACATTTAATAGCTATCCTGATGTCACCTTTCAGTCTCCCAGAAAGTGGAGTGTAGAAGACACCATCCACAGCCATATTTTCTACTTCTGTTAATATATTGTAAACATGGAAACAACTGCTTAGATCAATGTGAAGTCAATCTCCCTCAAGCCAAAATTTATGCTCTTATTCTCCCAAGCTTCAGGACTGCCAGGACTGTAAAACAATTTCTCATCTAAAACACAGATTAAACCTGTCTGATTACCTGACAACCACTTAAAGAAATGGCAAACGTTACACATTTTCATAGTTCTGCCATTGTGGGTGTGAAATGAAGTCACCACTGCTATTCTGAATTTCAGTTACTACTTCTCTCAAGTACTTAACCAAACAAAAAGTAAATCACACAACGCATTAAAATTTCCCACCTAACACCTCCCCAACTCCCAGTGACAACTGCAGTGCAAGATGATCCAGAGAATTAATTCACACAGGAAGGGAGATATATGCCTCCCTACAAGCCTCCCTACAAGGGTACTTGTACCTCCTAAAGCATAGGCCAGGGATTATGTATATATATATACATACAGGCAGTCCGAGTCTCCCATCCATGGAACTATGGAAACTTTTTGTGGAATAGAAGAGTGACAAGTGGAGGGGAACACTGTAACACCATAAGGATGACATCCAGTGGAGTCAAATAAAGGATGTATAGGCAAACATTTTCTAAAAGTGGCAAGTTTGACTCTACAATTCAAACAATATCCTTTGAAGCTCCTTTTTCTGTACCAAATCCGAGGTCAAAGTCGAGCCAGATCCATCAGCCTGCAGCCCAAGTCACAGAGCATGACAGCAACAGCAAACAGCAGGATGCTGTGCTGTTACAGCAGAAGACAGATGGCAACATGGTCTGGGAGAGGTGACTGGGAAGAAGAACTCTAACCTAGCACTTTCATCTCCCACAGAGCTGGGAGGAACCCTTTTTCCATGTGGTGCCCAGGGGATGATGAGTGTGACTGCATTGTGGGTGATGGGAATTTCAGCTGAGCTTCCCCCTCGTGCTCCAGAAAACTTCACAGCTCCTGAGGCTGTCTGCTGCGGCCCTGGCAGATGCCACAAATCTGATCAGAGTATCAATATTCTGTTGGGTGTTGCAGCATAAGCCTTGTAAAATAACAGAAGAATGGCAATTTAAAAAAGATTACATTTGAGCCAAGGAAACACCTGGAATTTAACATTATGAAGCAAAAACTACTTTTGTGGATCCCGGACTCTGTTGCAGGCCTCTGCAGTCTCTACTTACTGTAGACAGTCTCCATTTTGAGAGCCTGACTTTAAACTTGAATCCCAACCCAGCATTTAACTGAGGTGGTTGTAAACTGATGTTTCAAGAAACCTGCAAGAGACAGCGAGTGACAATCTGCCCCAGTGACTCCAATTATTACTGGTTTGTTCATATCAAGTGTGGCAACTAATTTTCTATTATAATTGCTCTTCATCCCCAAACACCTACCAAGTGCAAATGCAAGCTGTGTCAACAAAAAAAAATTAAATGGATTTAATGATTGGGTGAAGTACAAGGTGAAGCACCCAAGAGAGAAGGAAGTCTGCTCAGTTACCTCTTCCACAAACAAGTACAACCTCTTGATAATCAGCCTCTTGTTTTCGAGTTAAAAGTGTCCCTTATGGCTCAGTCAGCCCTCCTTAATCCTTTATGAAATGTTCTGCTTAACAAGGGAGCTGTTTTGCTCTAGGTATGCAAAATGCAGCTGCTCAAACTCCTAATGCCCACAATGAAGACAGGCAAACAGTTACAATTTAAAAACAAAAGCAGAATACATGACTTGAATTTCCCCAACAGCAGGGTCGTCAAAACCTTCATTAACACCAAAGCAACAGCACAAGAAACACTGCAACCACAAAGGCAGTGGTGGCCAACTGGCACACAAGGACCGTGCTCAACAGTAGGGTTCAGATGTTTGTAAAGAACCAGCACTCGCAGTAGATTGATTATACAGAAACCTTTAGGAAAAGTACAACTTCCACCCCCTGCAAAGTATTTTCTGTTGTAATTTGTGGGTGTGCAATAATCAATGCAATTACTTTGCTAGTTAGTGACTCATTCTGATAGGCATAGCAGCAGTTTGGCCTCGAACCCTCCTCCAAAACCTAACTTCAGATCTGTCAAAGAGAATTACAGGATAATACATCCAGATCTACCTTCTACTCATTTTCATTGGACTTAGTTTGTTTTTTTTTAAAGGCCAAATGCAACAGTCTTCAAGCATGGTGAGTCTGCACTAAGCATAATCTCAGTTCATTAGAGCTGAACATGGAAGGATGGCAAATACCACCTTCACAGAACACAATCTGTATTGGGGCATCTCATATTCCAGGAAAACAAAAATAGTACATTAATTCCTAGGAGAACCTTATCTGACTTGCAAGTATAAGGAAAGAAGCTAGGGCAACAAACAGCATTTATAAATGTATAAAAGCACACAACCACCACATGCCACTGGGTAACACCATTAGACAAAATGCATCAATTGTGGAGCTTGCTGACAGTGTTCAAAAACCACACGTGCAACCAGCACAGATATATTTTACATCCCACTCTTGAACTATTTCTGTGACTTCACTTTGAAGCCCTTACTCTACACTAAATTTCCAAGAAGTGTGTGCAGTTGAGGGATCAGCCTGATTACCCTAGCATTTCTATTTCTGTCTTCTGGAAACATGTCCCATCTGCCATCTTATTTTATAGAAATCAACAAGTTCAACTTTCATAGATCACAAAACTCATCCGCAAGGTCTGAGAAATGTATTAATACATGCTTCAAACTTGTATCTGTCAAACACTAGAAAAAGGTCCAAAAGGTCTTTAGATCATACTAGCAAAAATAATAACATGATTTTGTGCTTTCGTAATGTTTTGAGGCCAGCACTGTGGTTTGGATAGGCTTTGCAAATGAGAATACATTGTAAGTGAGAGAACAGTTCCATGTTTTTCCTTCACTACCTGTTAAATAGTGGAGTTTTTTCTGAGCTAGACAACAAAGCTTTTATCATACTAAAACCAAAAACCTCTGATTCAGTCTTCTAGCCTCCATTTTAACTGTGTACTTCGAGTTTCAATCTGTTCAAATCCTTGAACGTTGCTGCCTACCTGCTATTTTAAGGGGCCACAAAGCTCTCAACTAAGAAAAGGAGAGATAATTTAAGCAAATTACTTAGTGTATATAGCGCCTAAAAGATGTGTCGAGGATGGAAAGCTCATGTACACTCTTTTCCTTGAAATTTTGCTGGTTTCAGGGAGTCAGGACCTCTCCCTGAATTTACATAAAAGCTTTTAATTTGAAAAAAAGGACACTTCTCAAAATATTTGTGAAAGCAATTAAAGGTGCATTACACAATCCTACAACATTGCTGCCCTTTGTATTTCTGAAGCACTTGTGAAAAGAAAAATGTAGGTACTGTTATAATTCCCTCAAGGAGAATTTTTTTGTGGACAATAGATGATGACAAAGCATGAAATTAATCTGCAAGTGCTGAACAAGATGCAAAAAGAATGAAAAATATGTAATGACTTGACAAAAAATTTGGAGCAGGTGATTTATTTCTGTTATCAAAATGCTGCTTACACAGTTATCTTTGTAGAGCACTGAGCCTTGAAACTCGAAAAATTACTGAAAACCACATAATCTGTATATCACCTGTACTGGGAGATGTTTGCTCACTGTTTATTTATTGAAAGCAATAATGGCACCATGAAAATGTACAGACTCTGTATACCAAAATTTGTTTCTTAAACTGACTAGGTAAGACTAAACAGAATAGAGTCTGTGTGGAATAAAGGACAGGAAATCAGGCCACAGTACTTTTGTTACTGCTTCTGGTTCTGCAGTCATTTAACTGCTGGGCCTTTGCAATGAACACTATATTCAATTTTAAGTCAATATAACATCCACTCAATGAGTATGTACAAATCACTCTGCAATCCTTGACAAAGGGACTGTTAAGGAATTGAGAAGTGCGCCTGTTAGCCTTTTATTATAAAGTGGTAAGCTTGAGGCATTTCACAGCAGGAAATATAATCAAGATTTTTATTTTCAGAACACTGGCCAACGACAATAACTTACATGCTGTAACACGGCAAAATTGAATCTGAATCCTCCCTGATTATAAATCTCAAGCATTGTATTAGATCACATTTTGTATTAGCTGTATAGTAAGGCAATTTTCTATTCCATTCCACAGTGTATGCAGGCACAAATCAGTACAAAAAAATGGAGATCCTCCAGTGGATTGTTATTTCACCAAGTAGTGAAAATCATGAAGTTAATTCTCACCCGCTGCATTGAAGAGATAAATCTAAATGTGTACTTTGTCATCTTTTGACGTTGAGAACCTGACCCTCTATTCAAGTCCCTCCTGCATGCTTTCAGCCCTTCTTACAAGTCTGCCTCTGTTGCCATTACTCAGAAGGTGGGGGCTCCCCCAAAGAACAAACCAGTGGAGCACAAGGCTGAGGGGAGGCCGCTCTTCCCTGTCCCCAGGCAGTTCTCCTGCCCTGCCCACAGGAACCCCTGCTGCTTCTGTAAATACAGTTTCAGAGTGAAGACAAGCGTCCAGCGAGCTGTACAAACACAGGACTGCAGCCTGTAATTCTTCCAGTGTGAAAAGCTTCTTCTACGCCCAGATTCAACTGTTTTCCCTAATCCAGTTTTGAAGGTCATACATCAAGGAACTATTTCATGCTCTAATATGCACTTTATTATTTGTAAGTGATTTCCTACCAGACAAGTGGTTTGCAAGGACAGACAACTCTCATTTCCTTTTATAGATTTGATTCGGAAAGAAATGCTGGCAACGTCATGTGACAAACGGGCAACATCCACAACTTGAGCTACTCTCACAACTGTATCAGAAACTAATGGAAAAGCCAGTCTGCTGCTGCCAGATCTATTTAGCCTCCTACTCCTCTGCCCAAGTTTCATCTAAATTCTTCAGCGTTGTCTCTCTTCTTTGGCACTTCTTCCTGTCCTTATGCATGTGCAAAAACCTAGCCTCAGCACACTAACTTACTCATTCTTAAATATTTATAATAGTAGGAAAAGTCTTTGTAATAGTAGGAAAAGTCAAATACAAGTCTTTGTTATATCTCTGTGACTAAACTAAATTGAGTTTCATGAAAACTTTTCTTCTAACTAACAACCACAAGTATAGATATATGTATACGAGTAAGGATTTTCTATGGAAAGTGAAAACTGTTTTGTCTTTTCTATCTGACAGTTGTTGCCTTTTAGAGCTATTCTGGGAAGTAACTGGATAGAACTGCATGAACTAGTAATTTTGACTGTCTGAAAGTAATGTATTTTAAAGGAGCCCCATAGTTTGAAGATGTGCTTACAATGTTTATGGATGCAGAATTACTCTATCTTATTATTCAGCAAGATTAAGGTATCTTAATAAAGCTCTGAGAAGTAATACAAGTAAATGCAAGTACATCTTGGCTGCAATTTATATAACTTCCAATATTCTTTTAATGCCAGTTCTCACAAATCTAGTGCTAATGGGCCCCAGAAATCAACCTTTACAGACTATTTTAGAATAATTTTAGCTAGGAACTTCAGAAAAGTAAAAATTTTGACTCCTACTATTTGATCCTCAATTCCCATTCTGAAGAGGATTTTCAAGAACTATGATAACAACCTCCTATTATGTATAACATGGAAAGAATGTATATACAGTAACAAATGAAATTGTTCAAGCATCAGAAGCTAAGTATTTTTTGTTAGCCCATAAATATTTTTACCACTCAGAAACTGCTTAGAAGTCAACAGAAATCTATATCCATAGGAATAAAAATCTGTGTCTTGACAAATACAGATGACTAGAGACAATGGACAATTTGTGGGTGGGAAATTCTGCTGGAATTTCAGAGCTGAAAGTTACTAAGGGGGCCCAACTGTTAGGCATGTAGATGTTTCCAGGGTACCTGAAAAAAATACTTTAGAGAGCCTAAGAAAACTTCTTCCCTTTCTTCACAGTCTTTTATTTACTATTTGCTGCAGGATTATTTCTCACTTCAAATATAATCTAACATGAAAGCTGCTGATCAATATTGTAAACAGATGATTAGTGTCTTGAGGCTGCCAAAGAACTGTTAATGAATCTCAACAAATGAAGCTGAACCAGGGACGTGAGGTAAAATAATTTAATTGAGGGAGATAATAAAACTAGGTAATTCCTTCAGTTTAAAAGGCAAATATTGCCAGAACTTCTTAAACAGAAAGAAATTATTGTCTTGTCCCAGAAATGGTAGGAAATCCATTCCTTTGAATTAATTAATATCAAACTACCACCAACTGCAGCGCTGCCTACCTGAAGTAAAACACACAACTTGTGAGTTTGAGGTCATTGGTACTGGACTCTGCCAACCTGCAACTGAGGTGAGACTACAAGGAGCCTCTCTGCACCTTCTCTCCCTTTTCTTTCCTTCAGGTACTGCTTGGCTATAGAGCCTGCCAGAGCCACCACAGGGCCATCAGCAACCTCCCTGCAAGATGAGTGGTTGCACACAAACAAAGAGGACCTGCTGGATGTTGCACCTGGTGAACACATTTAATTCAGCTGGATCTGGAGAGAAAACCTGACGGATAGGTGCCAGTCCTGAGTGAGGCCTTGAAACAATGTCAGACAAGGACTTCTGTTGCCTTCTGCTACAAAACCCAACCAACTGACTTCAGAATGAAACAAAGATATAAAGAACATCTTGTAGCAGCAACCACTCTGAATTTCTCGGGAAACTCCATTCCACAAACATTCAGTCCTTTCAGACCTCTTGCTTCCTGTGAATGATTGAAAGAGATGGCTGGGCAACAAAAACATACAGTTTTTCCCAACTCTCTAAATATCTCCTTGAAGAATGCCAGGAACAGGTGCATTGTAGACAATAGCCTTTAAGCAACCATAGATTTTTGAGAACTGAAGGTAGTTCATCACCAGTAGTAACTTCTAATTAAACAAACAAACAAAGAAATACTAGACAAGCTCCTCCTCCTCTTTACCTGCCCACTGATCCATTGCTTATTAATCCATAGCTTTTTCAATTTTCCAACTTGAAATACACTAGTGAGGGAAAGACCCTTCTTCATTAATTCAATCAAAGACTTTTTTGGCAGTTAAACCAGAAAATGTATCTAAACACCAGAAGTGAAATTCTTGATCAGCTGTAGCAAGTCCAAACCTTAACACTGTGAAATAATTCAATATCTACATTTAAAGCAAACAATAAATATTTAAATACACAATGGAAAAGTTGTTTATTTCCATGAAAAAAAAGGTATTGACTTGGATTACTCAAGACTCTAAACAGTACTTCGATCTGTCACACTTGGTGAATGACGCATTTGGTTAAACATAAATGCCTTCTTCATATGGAACTGTTTCTTTTTCAAGCTGTGCATTTCTTATCTACCTTTTAAAAATTGAGGTTTATTTTAAATGCAATATAATTTAATTAAACAAACATTTAGTATATGTTTTTAAGCTATTTATACAGCTAAGTTCATTACAGATTCAGTGTATAAGATGGGAAAATTCATTTAAGAACTTTGCTGTTCAGGATTTGCCTTCTACAGGACCACGCTTTGAAATTGTATTTATGCCGCAATAAAAAGGCAACTAAAAATAAAGCCTTTGGCCTGTTATACTTCTGTTAGTTTGATAATTTTTCACAAAGATTTATTTACATGAAACTATAATAAAATGCGGATAAAGACCAGAATGATCTTCCCAAGAGAAGAGTGATCCACAGACCAAAGTTTTGGTGACTTTTCTATTGAAAACTAATGGATGCTCATATCCTCTATATAAGGCATGGCTTTCTGTTGCTCAGAATCAAAAAATATAAGTTAGTTCTCTAACACATTCATTGACTTTTAGAAACCATACTGAAACATGAAAATTAGCAAGTATTTTAATTAACTGGCTCTTCAATGCACTGTATTTGTACAGTTTCTAGTTCTTAATGTTTCCCCACACAGCTGACTATTTAGCACTGTCCTTGGGTGCCAGATATTTCCCACAGAAAATGACTGAACTGAGCACATGTAGGCTGCAGCAAATCTCAGCAAGGTTAGAGGACATTTTGCATTTGCACCCCCAGGCACTTGGTGCAATGGGACCCTGATGTTAATTTGAACCTTCGAAGTACATAAACTCCTGTGCAAGGCTCCAGTGGCCATCTGTATTTTCAGATATCCCAAATGGGGCAAAGCTTTAACTTGTCATTCACTCCTAGTGAGCAGGCTGGCAAAACTGTACTCTCAACACAGCCTGAGCAGGTTGCTGCTCCCTTGAACAATTATTAAAAATGTAGAGAAAATGTTGGCTTCCTAAAACAGCCTTTTAGTACAATGGCAGTTGCACTTCCATTGATGGTGACTGTTGTGGACAACTATGAGGACAACTACCTTTTTCCTACATTTTCAGCAGAAACAAGATGGCAAACACACTGCCCGGTTGATTAACAATAGCTACAGGATCCATAGAGCTACACCGGACGTGAAGATGAAATGTAGGTCTGCAAGCAAACCTTAAAATAGCCAAAATAAACATAGTTCAATTGTCAGTAACTGATCCATGATCATCTTGTTTATGATACACTTTTAAATTACAAGTCAATGCCAATAGCCCCTTGATGCACAATTATGATCTGGTTCATTACTACATATACTTCTAATGGTACGAGCTGGTAAACAGCAAGATATTTATTATCAAGAGAATACTGAAAAGTGGTTTTCCCTTTAGAAGCAAGCAACAAGATAAACATATCTGCTTCTACTGAAGTAAACTGCCTAGCAGGATTCCAGAGACATTTCAGGTTTTTGGTAAAGCAACAGGCAGCCAGAATATGTATCATTGTATTTGCCATGTTTCAATTATATAAGGACTAATTTCAAAATTGATGCCAAAGATTAGACAGCTAGCTGAACTGACTTAATATATTTCCCCAAATATCTTCAGTGGTTCCTGTCACTCCAGGTAAACTGACTGAACTAAACATTTCCTGAAGGAAAATTTCATTAAATTCCTAAATATATGGTAGAAAACAATTTGCAACAGAAGAGGACAACAAAGATATGATGGCATCTCATTAAAAAATAGGTATCTTTGTTAGGTAAAAGCCACAAGAAGAGAGTTGATAAATATTAAAAAAAACCCACACCAAAACATGAATTTTTATAGCAAAGTTGTAAACAGTCCTGTTTGGTTTATGTTTGTTTTTTTTTTTTTGCCTAGAGACAGATATGAGTTGTATATCACAAAGTTTTGCTAGATGAATTACATCTGATCAGTGTGTGAGAAATTCAAATCTGTGAATAGCAGCAGTTTATGAGCAAAAGCCTAATGTGAAGGCAAATATTTCACAGGAGTGAGCCTCTGATAGCTTAATTGCATCATGCAAAAAAAAAAATCATGATTACAATGGTGGAAAAAATCCTTAGCTCAGAATATCTATTCTACTGTGGTAGATCAATGCAGATACACTGCATTCATATGCTGTATGAATTTAAGAGATGTAAATTAATTTGCATTACATTTTCAGATATTATGCTCCCTGTGACTAGAACAAAATGGTTATTAAACCTTTTGGTGAAATTGTGACATTTAAAAAGCTCAATCATCAGTTCTACATCTTGCAATTTAAATTTTATATTTATACATTGTTTTTATATATCAACATACAAAAAATTTTGATCTTTCTTAAATTTCAATTCTCAAAATATATCTCCTTGCAAACATAATCCATAGCTACCAGTTTTTAAATGTTATTGAACTGTGTATCTGTTTGCTAATTTAAATCAAGAAACTCTAATGGCAACTTATATAACAACTAAAACAGTCTTCTGAATATATAAAATTATTTTCTATTAGTGCAGTATAAATATATTACACTGCAAAATGCAGAGTCAATCCTCTGACTTGGAAATTTTCTGTTTACAGATTTATAGCTACATCAGCAACTTCCAACTGTAATTTACTGCTATAGATACTGTATTCACATGTAGCAACTAACACTTACCTGCTCATAATGAAGATTTCCAGGACCAAAGTTGGAAAACTACAGGTTACCTAACATACCTCCCAGAAAACAGCTGCTCTGTGGCCATATCATTAGATTACAAGTCATAAACCAGACGTAAGACTGTATGTCATAAACCATAAATGTAGACACATCCATCTTTGAGTTCTTCAGCTAAAACATTAAGTCAACAGATAAAGTGTCGAAATCTAAAAGTATTTCCCTCATCATTCATATTTTGCTACTCATCTCGGACTTTAAGAAAATTCAGAAATAAAACGTATTGTAAAACAGAGTTAGCATGATCAGCACATCTGTTTGCATATTCAGCATTCAAACTGCTCTTCTACATCCAGAGCATTTAGTATCAGCACTAACAACTTAAAAAGCCTTTGAAGAAAAGCACGCACTTTATTTGTGGATGCACCGAGTTTTCCCTTATGGCTTGTAAAACGAACCAGTCATCTCTGATCTAACTCAGGAATCCCATGCTGTCATGCCAAACCACTGGGATGCCCGAGCCAGAGGACAACAGAGGCCATTCCTGGCTTTCCACGGAGGCAATCACGCACCCCACAACTGGAGCAGCTCCCTGAAAATTGTCATTCTCTCTCTCTTTCCAAGGGCCACTGCCCAGGAAAGGCAGTACCCTGCATAGGCACCCTGCCTGCCTCAGTCTTGGGGCGGGAGCTCAGCTGTGTCAGTGTGAGAAGTAGGAGAGAGATGGAGACACCACTGGGATGAGGTGTCCAGGCTTTCCCTGGGCACTGAAAGTGCCCAAGGAAAACACCAGCTGCACATGCACAGACTACGCTTTGCTTAACTTGGAGATAAAACTTGCAACAGAGACAAATCAAATACATCAATGAATAATGATCCCATTCTCTTCTGCTTTACAAAACCAGTCAGAATTCTTATGATGTATGAAAAAAATATCTATTTTTACTAAGTTATATAAGTTCTACACTGATATCCCATGGAAAACAAGTGTTTTCCATATATCTTTCTAAGTATAAACAGTAAGAAAAACTACTGTGCTCTTCCAAAATTACTCAAACACAGGTCATAAAGTACTTCAGCTGCAGCTGAAGCATGTCATAGCTCTATACTGAATCATTACACTCACTATTCAGACGGTTACATTTATCTGGGATTATATATCTTGCTTATACCACTCAGACAGACATGGCAAGCATATAAGAGAGTCCAAAGAAAGAAATACGGCATGCCTTTGCTTTTCTTCTAGAGTTTCATTTTCTCTTTGAGACTTTGGTTTAAAAATTATTTAAAAAAATAAACAATCAGTCTTATCCAGATCACCACAGAATTATAAAAAGAGGGAAAACCAGTGTATTGATATCCATTTTATTAGCTACTCTATGTCAGCTGAAAACTATTAAATATTCTAAGAAAGGTAATCAGTTGCAGTGTTCCATCTTACCTTTTCTTTCTCTGAACAGTCTGGACCATGCAGTCTATGACTTTGCCATATTACTGTTACGGTTTTTTAAGAAATTGAAGATTTTTGTAACGCTCCTATTTCAGTATTTAACATAAATAATACTGTAATAAACCAACTGTGCTGGCAGAAGTACAATGCACTACTGGAAATATCTGTTTTTGGAGGTGATTTAGATTGAGCAACCAGGTAATGCTTTGGACAGAAATTATTCAAGTCCCTGTTGGCACATTCAACAGGAGTAGGTCAAGTATATGGCTAGATGTTGTGTTATTTTTTGCAATTCAATAACAGTGCAAATATGAACTGAGAATATTTCTCCCATACAAACATAAAAAAAGCAATTACAGCCATATCAGTGATGAAAAAAACATAAAGTACATTGTGATTGTTGGTTTGCCTGCAAATTTCCAGGCAATAATCCTAACAAACTACCTAAAAAGTTTCAAATGTAACAAAAATGATTTTTGGAGGGGATCTGGAAAACAAGTTCTGCTTATGAAACTTTTTTTTGTATTAAACTTTATATTTTTGAACCAGATTCCCCAAACCACTGAAACTGTGGACAACAGGCTAATGAAAGGGAATCATAATACTTAAGACTGTGGTGTCCTAGGACACAAAACAAGTAGCTATTGCCAAAGATAAATCAGATTTTCTAACCCAACCATTCCAGGGAGCAGATGATTGCCTAACTGGGGATTTTGCCTGACAAAAGGGGTAGAAGCTCTGAAGAGAAGTTTCTCATTGGCTTCCTAAGGACAAGGGTAGGTAGCATGTGATAAAGAGAAACAACAAACAAGGAAGGCACTGGGGGGGAATGATTCTTTCCTTTCTGGAGGATAAGCCACCAACAAGGACAGCAGAAGGAGAAGTGACAACCTTAGAAGCATCTGCCTTGAGCTGAGCAAATTCTTCAGAACAAGTAAGAACATGCGATGGGAACATGCTCACTACAACGACCGTTGTGGTCCAGGTCTGTTTTTTCCTCTGCTAAAAGTACAGGTTATGGGGAAAAATCTTCTTAGACCTACATATGCACTCTCTGAGAAACTGCCCGAAGAACATGGCTGTACTTCATTTAATACCAGATGCAACATTCCCTTTAGAGAAAGAGACATTTTTGAAACACTACTCCAAAACGTGTTTAGGTTCACACCCAAGCGGCATTGAAGTTTTGAATCAGCGACATATTTCAACCTCCAGAACATTTAATTTCTCTCCTATTTGTAAAGTTCCTATGATATGGTTGAGATCTAGCCTATGACTAGATCCTTTGTACCAGAAAAGAGACTCTAACTTTCCAGTCAAACTATAGGGGGAAAAAAAAATCCCTGAACATCTTGCCAGGTGGGGAGCTCCCTCTCCTTATCATGCTGGCTCTCAAGCAAGACACGTTTTTGACATGATTTTGATTTTCCTTGATGTACTGTTAAAAACCAGCTTACTCTGAGGAGTAGATGGGAGGTTATTTTTTTATTCCAAATTGGTTATCTATTCCACTATACCGTTGGGAGGAGGAGAAGTGAGAGTTTGGAGAGAAATAAAAAATTCCAAATAATCTGAATATGAGAAAAAGAATAAAATGAATTTTCCTAATAGGAAATCTGGCATTCTTAAGACAAATTTTTGAAACTTGAAGGGAAAAAAGTCAGTTTTAATGATGAATTTCTTCACTTGACAAGAATTCACGACCATCACAGCTAACTCTCCGGCAATTATAAAAATGCCCTGACTGATGCTGTCTTGTGACTTTGACAGTATTTTGCAAAAAAACATTACATAAAAGAGTGATTTTTAATTATTTTTCTCTGGCAGTCTAAAACTTTTACTTTTTTCATTTGATTTCTGATATCCTCAAGACCTCTCAACCAACAAAGAGTTTTAATGTGGAAAGTATTTCACTTGAGCCACATCAGTGTGTGTAATTCACTTAAAATCTGCAATAGACATTCTGATTATTTTAAAGGGCAGGGGAACAAATATGTACATTTGGTTATGATGGTTTATCTTCAGATTTTAACAATGTAAAATATTGAGGAGAAAACAAATGAACAGCAAGAGACAAACAAAAGCATCTCAGAATATGTAAGGAGTGAATGTAGCCACTGAAAATTTGTTGTTCTTCACAATTTCCAATTGGACATCCAATTAATCTGGTAGAGAATGTCATAACTCTGTTTCCTTGCTGATAAAAAAGGAGAAAATTTGCAGTAGTTAAAACTAGGGGGAAAAAAAATTTGTAGACATTCTGTGATTTCCAACAGTTATCATGTAAGTGAATCTTTGCTCTGTAAATTAGCCTGAGCACCCATCCTAAGCACTACCCTCATAGTACCTATGGGAAAAGTACTCATAGAACCCATTGGTCCTCTGGAATTAGTATGGCAGGTAAGAGGATCAACGGTTTTTGATCTTGGAGATTTAGCACTAGAGTTACCTGTCTTTCTAGTTCTTCTATGGTAAAGTAGCAGAAAAGAAGTGTTATTAAGGAAAGCACTCTAGCTGAGAGGGACTAAAAGATCCACATTAATTTCTGCCTATAACTCTTAAGAGTGGTCTCTGAAAAAACCCAACAAACCCAAACATCTGTACCCATAGTGCTCTGCTCTCCCTGTGCTGTAGGTTTTTAAAGGAAGCTTTATTTCACCTTAGCTCACATATTTAAATGAATCTCCATTTTGTCAATTGGGTTTTAAGGTATTTTTTACTTTCTAACTTGTATCATAATTCGTCAAACTAAGAAATTTGTAACAATAGCGATAATAGAGAATGACTTTACCCAATAGTCTGTGTTACTAATCCTAAAAGCCAAAACATAACTATTATGTTTTCTTTCTACTGCCAAATTTTATCTCATTCCTGCAATACTAATTTAAAAATATTCCTTAATTATTTAACATTGAACTATTTTCCCCCTTTCGACTTGCCATTTCAAAAGTTATAATTATTCAATACAAAATAAATCAAAATTCAGCTGCAGCCAAAAATGACATTTTTCTCAATTTAGTAACACCACTGCATGAGAAGAATGTAAACAATACCTTGATTTCTATACATGCTTGCATAAGGAAAAGGCAAACATTTTGTAAAACTTTCAGAGAATAGTCAACCCAGAAATTTCTAATCATCCTAAATGAACAGCAAAAATGCACTCAGTGGAATGTACACATGTTTAGAGAAGTAGATTATTATGAATGCTATCAGTAAGAATGACAATTTGCAAATGATTAAACTGCAAAGATAAATAGAAGCTCGATTTTTATAACTCGGTTCTGGCTTTGCCTGCAAGGATTGATGAGGAGCTGGTACAATTGTCAAATAAAGTCATGAATCCCCATTTTAGGCATCTATTTATTTCAACAAAATTCCTAAGAGATACTCCGTTTATAAAAATTAACGTTTTCTACGGTCAAGGAATTTTGAAACTATTCTTTATATGAACATAAGTTATTTATTTTTATTCAGTTTCTCATACAAGACTCGAGACTTTATTTATGTGATAGCTTTATTTAAGGCTATGTTTTCCTTGAGATTCAGATACAGGAATGCTCTTACATTTTTTCACATTATCCTCCCAGCATACCCTAGATCCAACACTCATGAAAATGTACGATGACTATCCTACATCCCTGTATAGAGGTTCTTTTGCTCTCTTAATTTCCTAACTTCTCTGCAGGAATGAAGTCGAGTAGGGTTGTTTTCCACCCCGCCCTTTACAAGTTGTTACAGTACTTAATGGAGTACTAGTTGAGGCTCTGGGATCACGTATGGAAGCATGCAGCACGTAAATGATTACAAATCAGCGCAACACATCAGCATCCAGCCACGCAGCACAGCAGCCAAGACCCCACCCTTTCCCAAGCAAAGGCCCCAGTGTGCCGGCTGTGATTGTGGGAGGAAACTAGCTGAGGGTGAAAGTGTTTTCTAGCAAGCGAAAGGGACAAAGAGCGTGATAGCTGACCTTGTTATTTCCTGGTTATTGCTCTTCGTGCTGAGGAAATAGGCATTTTAATGACATCAGCTCAAGCGAGCCAAGACTGTCTGTTTTTTAATGGATTAAGATAACTTTTCCTCACAGAGTGACCTCTGTTTTCTGTTTGGACAGTAAAATGACAACACCATGAACTGCTGCTGTGTTTGTTCACTTTTCCAGCGGGAAAGTTTTTTAAGATACAAGATAAACATCCAGTATGTATGTCTTAACATACATCAGTTAAGTCTATACTTAATATCTAAACCAAAGAGAATTCCTGCAAATCCAGTGAGTTGGTGATCCTGTCAGTCCTCTGGGAAAAGAGAGATCTCGCTCTGTCCTCTGACTGAGAATCAGATAGAGCAGAAATCTGAATTTCCCAGATGAGTGCTCTGACTGTCGGCCTTGGAAGCTCTCCCTGGCTGCACATTTAGCAGACAGTTTTCCTGGGAAACACTCTTCCAACTTTTCTTGGATTCTTAAAAACTTTTGGTTTCAATGAGTCAGCATTTCCAGACGAAAGGCTGCTGTATTGAAAAATTAATGAGCAGCTGTATTTATAATAACCTCTGAGATGACATTTATCAATTCTGTAGTTCTAACTGAACAGTTAGCTGTGTATTAGCTACTAACTTGAGCACTAGAACATGCCCTCCTCCCCTCCAAAGGCACATAGGACTTAAATCAGTAAATTATTAAGAACTTTAAAATTTTACTGACTCAAATAAACTGTTCTTTCAAGAATGTGTGTTCTTATGGCGTTGATGTACTTGTGTCATTATGGAAAAGGGGAGAACTACAATTTCAGTATCAAACCAGTAGCTTCCCCATGGCTGCAAAATAAGGAACCTCACAGAAGAAGATACCCCACTGTGGTAAACAATCAAGACATATTTACAATTACCAAACTGTACTTTTTCATTTTGTAGTGTTTAAATACAGATAAACTGTAAGGGACTTAAATTATTAGCATGCTTCATTAAAAGTATATATACTTTTTGTAGCTATTGTAAATCAAGATCCACAGAAGAATGCTTACTCATAGTTTTCTCATTTGATAGTATAAAATGTTTATTTTGGATATGGTCAGCAGTATTTTCTGGTTATGCCCAAAGGCCTGTGTAAATTCCGAAGACTGAAGCCTGAGCGTAATTTTTTGTGGACTGCAAAATGCCATTTGTGGACTGTCAGAAGACCCACTGAGACTGTATTAAGGCATTCATCCTTCTGCTGCTTTGAAAATCCAGGCAAAAGCTCCTGTTTGCTGAGGCAAGAGGGCAACGCACTACCAGTGTAAGTGGCAGGCAAGAACGGACACCTCCAAACATGAAACAAACCCACCTCTCTATACCTGCAGCTCATGAAACTTCCTATTTGTGCCAAGAGTAATTCAAGGAGAGAAAAAAAAAGGTGGTAATTTCAAAATAACCACTTCAAAATTATTGATGACTGGCACACAGATAACACATTTTTATACAGTCCCATACACACTGAATATATAGTAACTACCTGAAAATTGGTTGGTGCTTTATATGTGAAGAACACTAAGTCAGCACAGCATTACTTTTCCATTATTGCTAAGATGGACATGAATAAGCACAATCCCTTGTAAGTTGTTACTTCATGTAATACACGCATTCTGATGTTATCATAGGAAATCAATTCCTTAAGCCACAGTAATCCTTTTCAACTAAGCTAAATCAGGTTATAATAATTAAGTGTAGCTTGTACCTCTGAAACATCTGTTCTCACGTAACTTTTAAATATATTTTTAAATTATATATTAAATCTGTGTACTCAGAAACAAGGAATACACTACTACAAAACCAAAATCTGTCCAGCACAATTCTATGGAAAAAATCTTTTGAAGTACAAATATTTTTTCTTATGCTTCACTGAAGAGGAAAGAAGAAAAAAAAATAAAATTGTGTCATGGCACATAAAAACACTTGCACTTTCCCATATGACTGCCCTCTCAAGACAGCACAATGTTTCTTCAACAGCTGAATTTCTGAAAGCAAATATAGGTACACAAAACCACAGTTTCTTACAAAGGTTTCCTTACTACTAAAATAGTCCCATGCAGCAAAATCATGTCCAGGTTTCAAGGGTCCTTCTTCAGCTGCAGTGGTACATACTGTTTTTTATGAAGTATTCTCAGAGCATGCACTGTCTGCACAGTACCAAGTGTGACACATAAGCCCAAGTGACATCCAACTCTAAAAGGAACGCCCAGTACCCACACAGAAGATACCAGCTCACATGCTGTGTTACCCGGAACATGTTGTATTGAGAAAACAATGAAAAGTCATTTAGAGAAGTACCATGGAAAAGTCTAGTACATAAATAACACACATTAATAAAAGACAATCTATTTCAGAAAGAATCAAGAGTATTCCTAAAAACTCCTTCCTATGCAACTCCTCTCTGTTCTGATGGATGTGGCAGAAAAAAAAGCACGAAGATGGTATTGCTCTCACTGATCTAACTTCAGTTATCAGATTGAAGCAATTATTGTAATTCCTAATCTTATAATGTTTTCTTTAGATTCCTAACACAGATTCCCTTAATCAACATGAATACATCACCTGATTCTCAAATGATCCCACAGAATACTTCAGCCACAGTACTCCATGGATTTCTGTGGAAAGGGGATTTTTGAAGTAAGCAATACGATTTTCCTAAGTCTTCCACCTCCCAGGGAAGTTAAACTCACAAAAATTCATACTCAAATCTTAACCCTTTCTTCTGCAAACTGTCACAGATTAATTTTCTTGAGTCTTAGTTCCTGAAATAGCTTCATACTTGATCACACCATATTTGTACTTCACCAATTATGTTATAACAAACAGAATGCAAACTAAGTTAGGTTTCCATTTTAAAGAGAAAGAATAAAAAGTTTTGCTTTGCTTATTTAAACCTAAGCATATTTTAAAAAGTTGAAAAAATTAAAGATTTAAACTGTGATAGAACATTAAATGATCACTAAAAATTACTATACCCATGCTGACCACCAAAACAAAGTTTTTCACAATCAGAATAAAAGTTGGAGATTTACCCTTATTTGGCAAACAATTAAAATAAGATTATTTGAGGTGTACACAAACAACTGAAATTATCATCTATTCATTTTCAAAGCCTAGAAGAAATGGTTCTGCCCAGGGGAAATGGAAAGCAAAACAAAAATCTGCTTAACACTCCTGAAACTTAATCTGTAACAATTTCTGAAGAAGTCCACCTTTTCTTGAGGGAAAAATGAATGAAGTAACCCTTCTAAACCGAGCGCAGTGTGGTGCTTTTGAAGTCAGGTGACAAAGCTTCTAGACCAATTCTGAGCAGAGACACTTCGTTTGCCTCTCACTGCGAATGCCAGTTGTGAACTCTTGAACCTGGAAGCAGCAGAAGCTGCTCTGCGTCCGTGGACCCCAGCAAAACACAGACCTCCTGATGAGAAATGCTACCAAAACCTCTGCTCAAAACACTGAAGCGGCTGCACACTCCCAGTATGCATGACCACAACTCAATCTTTCCTGATTCCTGTTTGAAGACTTGACTAAAATATCTTTTGCCACAGCTGTAACCCTTTCAGCATGTACATGTCACAGACGTGAAGGCTCGCAGTCAGTGGTTTTTTTCTGTTTTTTGTTTGGTTTTTTTTTTTTTTTTTTAAATAAGAAGGACCAAACCTGTAGAAGATAAGGGAAAAGAGTAAAAACTCGAAAAAACTGATGCAGTTTTTCACTGGCTGTGTCATTCCATGTGATTGTGCCTTTCAGAATAAACTTAAAATTTCTCATGTTGTAAGAGCTTCAGTAATAATTAAACTATTTATATACTGTTTGTTCTATCTCACTCACAATCCTAGCTTTTAAAGAGAGCATAAATCAATGAAAATAAATAACAATGAGGAAGTAGATGCTCCTTTTCAAAATGTTAGCATTAACACAAAACAACTATAAACTGTCTTTCAAAATAAGCAAAACTTTTATTACAGATTTCTAATGGATTTTTAATTAAAATCCACTAAATCACAAAAGTCTTTGTAAGACAGCCCAGCAAGTCCTGTTTCTCTTTCCTATAGAGGAACAGACTTGAAGTATAGAAAAATCACTTGAAAGAGTGATATTAAGAGGCACATAAAAGACTTTGCCCATATTCTGTCAGGAATTCCAAAGAATTAGATGAACTCTTTCCAGCCCGAGTAAAAACGGAGAGAACTCGCACTTCCACGTGTGCAGAGGTGTGTCAGACAACACAGCCACATGAACAGTGTCTCTTGCGGATGTGGGCATCTCAC
The DNA here is from genome assembly GCA_013397315.1 of Donacobius atricapilla. Taxonomy (NCBI): domain Eukaryota; kingdom Metazoa; phylum Chordata; class Aves; order Passeriformes; family Mimidae; genus Donacobius; species Donacobius atricapilla. Next base: position 210,516 of record WBMY01002465.1, read on the forward strand.
AATTCCCTGCGTACTCAGTTCACAAGACGTAGATTCCACATCTTGAGGAGCATGCCATTTCCAGCACAGCAGCATCTGCTGTGTGGGGGACACTCTTCCCTGACCACTTCCACCATGTACTGCTATCCCAGGGTCACCCACAACAGTCCAGACTGCAGTGGCAGAGATGAGGTAAAAAGGTTTGACTTGGCAGCAGCTTCCTGTCAAGTCTCGCCAAGCCTGGAAGTGTTGTGGCAAGAGACGTGAATGAAGTAACACTTAAAATGCAGCTGGGAACCAACTGCGTCATCCTGGCTCAAAGGAAGTGACCATCTGACTCCACAGATGCAAAGTGCCACTGAAGTCTAAAAGAAAGACCTTCTTATTAACAGAAATCTGTATCATTAAGAAATCCTTGAAAAACCTTCTCTTGAAGAGAGCCACATCTACTTGTGTGCAGAGCCGCAAGCCATGGTGAAAAAGTTAAGAGCGGAGAGCAACTGTGTTTCCTTCTAGGCTGCCCCTAGGTCTTGTTTCTGAGAAGGGAATACACAGTTGTCTTAGATGGTATTTAAGAAATCTGAGTCAGGAGCCTAAAACTATGACAACATGTAAAGGAATAATTATATATCTAGTGAGAAAGGAATGTATGAGGGAGGGATGCTTTGTCTGGGTGCCAGCACCAGTGAGTAACAGCAAGTGGTTCAAACTGGAAGGGCCTTTCCCTTAAGGAACCAGTTGGTCTCCTTTGTTTGGAGGATCCCCGAGCATTTTGCAGATCTAGGTCTCTGCAGGAATTTGCTCTGGACTTTGTGTGGATACTGTCTGATCCATTCCAATCTACTGAATCCTGCCTCACCTACTGGTTTTTTTTTGGTGTTTTGTTCGTGGCTTTTTTTTTTTTTTTGGTAATACTTAGTAATCATCTTACAGAAATAGGGGAAATATCACAGGATAAACATGTTTTTATTGTGCAAGTATGTACAAATGTACTGCCCTGTAGCTACATCGCTTTTTACCTCATGCATCTTTAAATCATTATACATCTTAATTTTTCGTAATGTCCAAAAGAGTTAAAAAATACATCTATGTTCACCCCTCATAGTAAATGGAAATTTATCATAAGGATATGTAATAAATTAATGTGGTCAATATTTTTCTTTAAATGGTCACCAACACATTTTACCTTGCACTTATTTGCTATATAGAATGGATGATACTTTAAAAAAATACTTGTATTAGGGGTGGAGTTTCTTTCCCCAACAGTTCATACTGATAGTCTGATTACTGCTTCTGGACTTTAAACACTAAGGTCCTATAAACATGAAATGAAACACAACCATGAAGAATTAAATAAACAAAAATATTCCAAATCAGTGTTGTCTCTGATCTCTGTATCATTCTTTATGATCTGGACAAATTAATTTTCTTTTTCATAATTACTAAAATAATAATGGTCTTAGATTATTCAATTTTTCTCCTTTATAATCAGTTGTAGGTGACCTCTAGTTCTTTTAAGTTTTGTTGAAACAACAGAATGTCATGAGGTGCATATATGACCTGAGAGCAGTGGGGAATTTTTTTTTGAGAACTTCATTTTAGATTTCATTGGCAGCTTTCCTATGCCTTCAAAAAGCATCTGGATTTTCTGTCTTCATGGGCACCTATCCTGTCACTGGTCCAATTGCCCAACACTTTTGATTTTAGAATAGGAACTTCGTCTCCTAGATTAAAAAAAAATAAATTTGTATTCTCTCACCATACAGTTCAGACTATCTCCCATAGCAGAAGACATCCTGAACACATTGAGATAAACTCACAGAGTTTGTTTTCCAACTATTTAACTTCAGGCAAACATCACATTGAAGCTGTCCATCAGCATTCACTCTGGCTGGTACTACAGAGGCCCTCTTGATCACAGCTGCAGCCCTGTTCGGCAAACTACTCCTGAACTTCTTTTTGCTATTGTTTAGATATTTTTGATAATACCTTATAGGTTTTCATTTTTTTCTAAAGATTTTCTATGCATTTGCTGTTCAGATCATCTCCATCATTTGGAACTTCTCGCACCTATCTTATGTTCTGCAAAGTAAAATAACTTGGAAAAAAGTGATATACCTAACAGAAAAAAGCCCTCAAACCCACCACTTATACTATAAAAACCTTACAGGAATCAGAAAACCTTGAAACACTTTGAGGGCATCTTGTGCAACAAGTCCACTAGGCAAAAATGAAAACACCAGCTAAATTTCTTTTGCTCTGTTCTATTGGGAGTTTTGCACTGCCTTTTTGTTTTTCCTTGAAGACAACACGAAGCATAATACAATAACTTAAGGTTTGATCTGCTTCTGACCAATACTGTTAGTAAAGTATCTTCTCTGCACAATGGTTTAAATTCCAGTAGTTCACCTTGCTCTCTGAACAGTCACAAACATCAGCTAGGGCCTCACCATCTGAGGGAACGGAAAACTAATATACTGTATTTGGTGTCATTTATCTGTGTTTTTCTACATATGCAGGAGTGGAACAGTTTGGTTTCCCTCGTTTCTTGCATTTCTCCAGAAACAAAAATGTGATGTTGGTGGTGTGATGAGAAGCCAGGATGACCTTAACTGGCAAACCTTGGAGACTGAGGCATGACTCCATCTGATTTTCTTTCCATTTAACCTAAAAAGCAGGGGAGGTCCATGAAGGGGATGAGGGAAGTGGGATTTATTTTTTTTAGGCTGTCAGGTCCTTTAAGTTAGGATGACATTTGATGGCATACCATTGCTGCCCTCCCACAGAGAAAGGAAAGTACTTCTAAGAAGGTTTTTTAAAGTATTATTATTTTAAATGAGACATATGTGGAAATTGGTTTGTTTTTCAGTCTCATAAGAGCTCTGTTTCTCATGATGAGTTAATAGTTTTGGATGGAGAATCCTCATTTGTTGAAGCCTGGTCACTGGAATCCCCCAGATTTTTTTTTCACATGCAGTATGCAAGGATCCTTTCAGACAGGAGATCTTTGAGATCTTTGGAGATCAATAACAAAAAGAAACTATGCTAAACCTGTATTATCTCTACTATATTCAAGGAAAAGAAGCAAAAAATTTATGAGCGTGGCAGACATAAGTAAAGAAGCAGATTCAGGAGACTTTGCTGTCAAAACCTCTTTCACAAACAACACTTTGAGCTTTGTGCCCTTTAGCTCAAAAGTTTTGTGAACTCAGCATTTTCAATGAAGTGTTCTCCTTCAAGCCAGTCTGTGTATTTTGCAGCGGCCTTAGCTGCCAAACAGAACCTGACATTTTAAAAAGGTCTTGACCCTATAAAATCAGGCACAGGATTTCAGTAGCTGAAGAACATACCTGAAACTATGCTCCTAACATTTCTCTAGAAATAAAACCTCACTAACAGGTGAACCACTAAAATCAAAATTCTGTGCTTAAAGCAAAGAATACTTGAAGGTAAAGGTTATGCTTTAGTATCCTTAGGGTTTTTTTAATCCATGAGATGTTGTAGGAAGAAACCAGTGATGTTATGGTCCCATCTTCCTTTATGGCCTCAGATTAAAAATGTTTGGTAATAGTGAAAAGCAAGGCAAATAGGGCATGCATATGTATGTTTATGTAAAAACATGAAAATAAAAACTGATTTTGAAAGGCTCTGTAACTAGGATCATGGAGAGGACCAGAAAAAAGAAAAGGAAAAGAAAAACAAGAAAGAAAGAAAATAGTAGCCTAGATGCCAACTACTGGTTATCTGCACTGTTAAAACAATAGGTCCAGTGTTCTCTTGGACACTGCCAATGCTCTTAGTCTTAAATTAGAGCAAGCAGCTGTTTCAGTGTACAGCTGAGCGTGACATAAGCCTGTGTAAACACTTTTCTCTGTCACATTCTTCTAAATAGATGAAGGTTGTATTTTTCTTCCTTCATGTAGAATAATGCTCTTCTCCAGAAGTTCCAGGTAACTTGTAAATTGCACTTCAATTCTGCCATTAGAAAAACCCAAAAGATCAGGGGGACAATATAATTTGTCAGGTGGGTGTGTGTATCATGCATCAATATGTCTACTTTTAAGGCTAGCAAACTCGACAGCATTCCACAAACACATTATTCCTGTTCTCTTGAGTGTACATTTTCCAATGTTAACGCACTTGGCAGATTCCAAAGCCAGTTTTGATGATAGTGATAGGAAATCTCTACCTGTTGTTCCTACGGGTTTCATATATAAAATAATCATAGAGCATGGTGATACATGTCTGTACCTACAAAGAAACAGACTGCAAGAAACAAATGATTTGGTTCCACAGAATTCCTTGCTGTCCTCACATTTTAAGTGGACTCAATTACTGAGGATTTTTAAAACTGAAATATTAAAATTGCATAACCAACACTGGTAAATTGTGAAAATCCTAGTAAGGTTTTCAATAAACATCCCTCTCCCTTCTCCTCCTCCTCCCTTTAATTTGCGTATACTTTTTGGGGCATCTAGAGGTCAGGCAGGGAAACTTGAGAACAGACTGCAACAAATGAGCAACAATTTACACAGTACCAAAACTGTTAAGTTGAAACCATGACATTGATTTGCATGAAAAGGCAGCTGACCTCCATCTTACGACTTATTTTTAAACCAAATGAACGCTGAAGCTGAACAGACAAAGGCGGATAAATTGCCCTTTCTTCCAATTTTCAGTTAAAGCCTATGGAGATGGACTAACTCACAGCAGAGTAGCTGCCTTCCTTTACTGTAGAGAGACAACAACAGCGGTTAAAGACACCACCAGTCAACAGACAAGAAGAACTATTCCTGGAAAAGCTGCAACAGAAGCAACAGGTCACTGGAGAGACCTCGCTAATGTGGAAATTGTTAAAGCAGCCAGTTTAATACTCAACTCTCACCTTTACATGCTACATTTTTAAACACACTGTCCCTTGAAGTGGAACCTGTAATTTCTGTGGTGTGCGATTCCTATATTGTTCTGGCCCAGTAACACTGTACATCTTTTAGGTGAGCTGCTTGCAGGTTGTTAAGGATGGTGGCCAACACCTACATAACAGGAGGGAGGATACAAGAAATGTGCTTGCAGTGGGAAGCAGTTTCAACCAGGCTACCTGAAACACGGGAGCAAACCTGACACCAGTTAATGCCTTCTCTTTCTGTTACCACCTTATACCATCACCACCCTGGCCACTTCTTCACAGGTGTACTTGACTCTCAAACAACTGGGATCTACACAGCGGAGTTACAACCCTTCATGCAATGCTAATCTAGATGCTTTTTGTTGGTGATTCCATCCATATAACTCAAATGTTGTTTCACAGTTATTCTTTATCTTTTACCATGATCAGAAGAATTTATAAATCAAGAGTACAAGCTCCATCTTCAAGTTGTTCAAGCTCTAAGTTCAAGTGAAAACAAAAGAAATATATATGCAGCCTGCTTACTGCTTTAGACTTCTTGATTGTGTGACAGCAATATATTGATATACAGCTATATTTTCTTTGCAAGAAAGATGTAGATCAATCTCACTAGTTACAAGTGCTCCAAAGCTGCTATCCTAAAGGACACGCATTGCTGGAACAAACCAGGTTCTGGCGTAGAAGCACAGAGAAACTTATATTGGAAGCGGTTTCTGGATCACCCAGTCCTTTGAGCTCCTGCTCAAAGCAGAACTCATAGCGCATTTACAGCTGAGTCTTGACTAGTCTCCAAGAATTGGGATGTCACAGCCTTTCTGGGCCACCTGCTCATTTCTGGCCAAAGTGGATTTTTTTTCCTAATATGACCTTCCCTTGTTGCACATGAGTCTATTACCACTTGTTTTTCCCCTGTGCACTTCCGAGAGGGGTTCGGCTGTTTCTGTAACTCCCTATCTCTTTTAAATGGGGGTTGATCGTTATCAAATCATGCCTTAGCCTTCTCTTTCCAGGCTCAATCATTTTCCTCACTAACTTTGTTGGTTCTTCCACTGGACTTGCTGTACCTTTCTGACATTTTGGGGTGGGTGCAGAATTGGAGACAACCCCTAGACAAGATCTCATGAGTGTTGTGGTGAGAGGAATAATCCCTTCCCCTGACCAGCTGACACTCCTCCTAGTGCTACTCAGTATGCAGAAGACGCTGCTGACTCGATGCTTACTGTCTCCCTCAGACCTCCAAGGTAACTTTCAGTTGAGATGCTTCTTGGACAGCTGGTCTCCTGTCCATGCTGATACTCCAGGTTTTTTTTTGTCCCAGGTGCCTGACACAGCACTTCTTGTTGCTAAACCCTTGAGGTTTCTGGGAGCCCAGCTCTGCAGAGTGTACCAAGGTCCTTGTGAATGGTAGCCTGCCTGCAGCCAGTCAACTGCTTTACCCAGTCTTGGGGAATACCAATCAAAGGTCCACTGCAGTCAGCTGGCTTGTCCACTGTCATCTTGATTTTTTCAGCTTTTTCTTCTGTTTCACAGTTTCGTGTTTTGGGTTCTTTCTCACGCTCTAGTCTGTAAATACAGCTAATGTTATTGTGTAGTTTTAAGGTAGTTTACATTCTTGTTCTTAGAGATATGGACAGCTGATGGACAGTTGTCTCAACTAATGTGCCGCCGAGAGGTGTCAACCTTCTCCCCCAATCCCTGGCCTTTGTAGATATACTATATATGGAGTCAAACTTTCAAATAAAGTAAAGTTTTTAGTTCATGCTTTTTAATCAAAGAGTGAGTCTGTGTTTGTGTGTGTGTGACGAACTGCATCAGTCCACCTTGCAGCTCCTGCACTGAATTTGCTCCTGCAGCTGTCTACTTTGAAAAAAAAAAGATTTTTTTCAAAATATTGGCAGCACAACAATGGCAGCAGTGTGAATTGCGGAAAGCTGCTGTTGGCCAGTATTTAGACTTCTGCTGCTAAACTCACCAACAGAGCAGCGGCACATAAAGGTTAATTTGGGTGTTTCTATATGAGGCATGTATTATTGTATAGGCAAAATTGTGAAGAACTGAAGAGCCATGAAAACCCGCAGCAGAACAGATAGAAACAAAAAGGCCTACAAACTAGGAAGTGAAGTAATTTAGAAGAGACTAGACAACAGTTTGTTTTGCAGTCATGAACCTCCTCTCCCATCTGGTATTTATGCTACGCACACACAGACACACAGAGCCACAAGTGCATGCATATATATTTCTACCCTCTGAATTTCAAGGCATACAGAAACAATTAAATCACCTAGATTTTAAAAGCAGATAAAATATTTCTTTAGATGCTTTTCTGACATCTGCAGGCAGTTATCAGCTTGGTTTCTTTCTTTAAATTAGTTTGTTTGCCTCAAGCATACTCAAAAAAATCTTACACTAAAAAATAAAGATTTCCTTGAGATGAAGAGAAGAACTGCTAAAAGCAGTGGCAGAGATTACCCTGCCTGGTAAAACCAGAGAAACTGCAGAGTAGAGGATTGCTCAATGGGGCCAGCTACAGCATTACCTGCCAAGTCAGCCACTCTCACAGACTGGGAACTAGCAAGCGAGAGACACAGCCAGTTGGCTTTGGCGGAATATTTATGGAGGATGCAGAGGCTTATTTACTGAATAATCTGGAGACCATCTGGTGGTATCCAGTGACAAGAACACTGAGCTGAAAGTAGAAAAGCTTGAGCTCTATTTCTGGCTCTGCCAACTATTTTCTGTGACCTCTGGTGGCACAGTTTGCCCATATACAAATAAAAAAAAAATCTACTCTCATCTCCAGGAAATTTTGATACTTCAGTAAGAATTCACACTTACTACTATCTTAGTAGTATGATTATTTATTTACATTACCAATAATCACTTCAGACTTAATTGTTGGAATATTTTTTGAATCTGAGTTTGCCCCCTGTATTAACAAAAGACCACAACCACCTCAATGCAGGTAGTACACACTGTAGAGTTAAACCGAAAGAATTTCAAAACAAGCTGGACATTTTTTTTAAATTGGGACATTTCTAAAATAAAGAGATCCTTCTTTTTCCTTAGTAGAGAATGCACATGAATCACGTGAAGGAAAGATCTGTACATCTAACTGGACCTTCCCCACACCCAGCCTAATGCACACTACCATTACTGAGCCAAATAAAGGATAAGCTTTTCAGCTGAACTCCTGAGTTCTGAATTTCCTACCATTTTGCTGAACCTTTAGCTAATCATCTGTAGGGAACAAAGGCAATTGAGTAACCAGATCAATACCCACAAGACATGCCAATTCCTTTCACCACAAATCTACTCTGTTAAGAAGCCTACAGGTTTTCAGACTGATAGCAGTAGGTGGGTGTATTGCTAGGCTGGCTTTCTTTTCTCCAAACTCCGCTGACAATTTACCATAGGGGCAATGCCAAATCAACCCAATGGGGGAAATTAAAAAAAAAAAAAAAAAATCCCACCAAGGATCAATAGCTCTTTGAGAAAATCTCCAGATGACTAAAAACTATCACTAATCCAAACTCTGATTCAAGTCAAAAAGAAAATTTCTGCTGCAAGCAAAAACCTGCTATCCCCATTGAAAGTGTTCTGTTGGACTCTTCTATAGGTGATAACACAGTGGAAGTAGAGAGTTTCTGGCTACCAGGAGGATTCCCACACAAACAGAACCCAGACACCTCCCACTTTCTTCCTACAGAACTGGTCACCCTCGTCTAATCTCCTTAAGTCATCTGGTGTCTCACTGGGGAAGTGCTATCTAGGACAAAGAAGTCTGTAGGGATGCTGGCAAGAGTGGAAAGTGAATCTTGTGACCAAGTGCACTGGGGCTGAGCTGCTCAGGAAAATGATAATGAAGTGGTGGAGCTCTATTTTTAATGGGGGACAAAGGCAGAAAGGTAGCAGGAGGACCCATCCTCCCTCGGAGGGAGGGAGAGGAAGAGAGAAAGGAAGGAAGAAAGGCATTTCTTTTCACAGATACACAGGTCAATAACTAAACACATAACAATGAAGTTTAAATTTAACACTGAGTTATTTTTTCAACAATGGTTCTGTATATGATAGCTCCAAACTGTGACCTTTCTTTGCTGATGCTGGAAGAGATCCCAGATACTTCAGGAAGAAGTTGGGTCTTCAGGTAAGTAGATTAACTTTTATATAGTATGTAAGATTTTCCAGACAATGTGTGGATTGGAAAAGGCTTGTGTCAAGATCCACGTTTCTTAGGAAGTGGAATAAAAATAGCCAGAGGCTGCAGCAACTAAACCAAGTCCTGGAAAGTCAGCAGTAGACTTCCAAAATAAAAACGAGGCATACTGCTTGGAAAGCATCTCAATGGGAGAATAATACAAACCCATAAAGTTGAATTTCTTTTCTTGTACTGCAATCAGAGGACGGCCTGAGCCTGCATGATACTATGTATTTTACAATGTTTGTATCCCTCCAATCTTATGCAGAGATTAATAGAGTATGGCAGGATATACCTACAAACTATTTAGGAAGCTTTACAATTCAACCAACCCTGCTGACAGGGGAATAGGAAGGGGGAAATCACTTTATTATTTACTCACTGGACTGAGAAAAGTACTGTATGACATGGAATGTCATTAAGAGGTTACTAGGGACACACACAAAAAAATTAACTGCATGCTTGCTTGTATTCTTTTTCTAAAGAACTTCTAAATTCACACATTGAAGTCTGTTTATACGAATATATTTTGTACACATTACAGTAAGATCATATTAAGGAAGTTAACAATCTTTCAATGTATTTATTTTCAACTCTGTGTTTATTTTCAACGAAGACCAGTGCAATAGATTTTTTTGCATGTGTAAATCCATCTCCATGTTTTGTGAAATAAGTCTGTACTGCAAAAAAAGCTACAAATCATTATTCACTTACTCTTGATACAGTATAAAGTCTCAAACCCCATATTTTCCTTTTCCCATCTTAGTTCAGCTGAAATTCCACTGTCCACCTTGAAAAAGTAAATTATGCTAAATATTAGTGGATTTTGGTTAAGTTAGTTATAGTGTTGAATAAACACTCTCAACTGTTATCACCAGATTTTCTCACATTTTCAATCAATATTTTCACTTTTCGAGCTATGCTGAATGTTTTCAGAATAAGAAATTAAAGACCGGAATATGAAAATGGAAATGATACCTGCAACTTTTAATGAAGAGCTATCATGTTTGAAGAAAGCATACCTTCAAACTACTTAGCTATGAACTGAATAATCTCATCTCAAAATTCATTAAATGCTCAGTAATCTGAAAAGCACTACACTGCTCGTGTCTTATCTGCAGTAAGGAAAAGCAGAGCTCTGTTTTAATTCACTGAAACACAGTGATATCATATTACACTTGTATTTGTAAAGTGGCTATTGACTTTCACTTACCAAACAGCAATCTTAGATTACAAAATCAAAAAAAAAAAAAAACTTACTAATGTAGAATTTCAGGCATCAAAGCAAGTTTTTAAACACTGTTAAATGTACTTAAAATATCAAACAATCAGTACCAAGCAGAAGTTTTAAAGCATTCTGTCATCAGGAACCCTCTGTAAATTTCCCCTCAGCAGCAGCAACTTTCCCCTGCTTTGAACAGCATAGCATGAAAATGATGGCTACGCAGCTCTCTATCCTGTACCACCCACAACCGCTTTGGCCAGCGGAAGGCAACGATGAATTCACACTACATGAAACAGACCTATGATAGTGGATCTTTTCCTGGATGAAAACACAGCTTGGGTATGTTGCAAGTATTGGCTCCTGATGCCACTAGCTGTTTTGCCACTGGAAGGTGTTGCAGCCTTCCAACTAAAAGATGCGGCTGAACTGCACCTCAGCAGTTTATGATTTTTCAAATAAAAACTTGAAGCATATCTGTTTAGCCATTAAGCTCTGCCTAAATTAGAACAGCTACTGAAGGGTTTTTTTTGTTTTAACACACCATTAGATCACGTCTTCTGTATTTTGTAGTAACAATTTTCACAGCAGCTATCCTCTTTCCCTGTTACATTCATTTGATGAATCACGAGAAAAAGCTACATGTAATGTTCATAGCTAGCAGCACACACTTCAACTGAACTATTTTTATGAGGATGTATACATCAAGAACTATCTTATTGTGGACTTAATGACATGACATTAAAGGGGACACCAATTAAAATGTATAAACCCAAAAATTTGTAAAATTAGTGAAAAATATGTCACTTTTCTATTTTAAAAGCTGTTATTTTATGTAATGATTGTATTTTAAAGGTGGTTTAGAAATGATGAAACCTTAAAAATGAGACAATCACTACAAATCTGACTGGCACTGGTGATAATAGATATCAACCCCAAATCCTACGCTGTTCTCCAGCAAATCATACTCTTTATGCTGATGATATTGATGCTGTAAGACAGGATCTTTTGATGAAGTACAGGACATAGAACATCTTCTTCCACAGCATGCTCAGAGAAATTAACTTCCTCATCTAAAATACACTTAAAAACTATTTTTATAGGTAAAAACCATTCTGTCTCAAATTAGCTGTGTACAATTTGAATGCGCACATATTATGAAAATCGGTTTGTGCACGACTAGAAGGACAGAAATCAAGATGTGTTATGCTTGACTGAATCAGGCTGGCAGAAAGGTCCACACAAAAAACCCAGAAGGACTGGAATGAAAGCTTCAGTAGTTGATACAAACATTTTACAACTTGTTGAAAGAGCAAGAAGACACATTAACAAAGACGACACAAGATCCACTTTTACATAGAACATTATTCAGAAGACCCTCTACATCTAGCAAAGACAGATTCATGCAGCAAAACACTGGGGCAACATTGCATTCATCATTCTGCACCTGGGTCCATCACTCCACCCATCTGTTCATAAGAATTCATTTATTTTATATGTGCAGAAAGCCTTCCATTCTCTTTGGGAATGAAAAATATTATGCAGCAGTCCACAGCTCTTAAAAATATACTGTCTTGAAGGAGAAACGTTATTGGTAGCCATAAACATAAAATGTACAGTCACACTTAATTTTCAGTTGTAGCGTAATTCTTAATCTGTTTCAGCCCTACTGCCAAGGTGTGCTATTTCCTCAGCTTTGTTTCCTAAGGAATGGTGACTTACACTGTCAAATCACCTGTCTGACAAGCAATCATGGCTTTCACCTAACTCTGCAATCCATTGGCCAGTCCCAAACAAATGCCACAAAAAGGCAGAGGAGTCAAAAAAGGCCTCCAAGTCTAACAAGACTGCCCTTGGCTGGAGAAAGGGTTCAACACCGCTTCACTGAAGGGAAGTTTTCAGCATGATCGTAAGAAGTTGTTTATGCTGAATTAGCTGCTGATGGACACACATGGTCTGACCAGCCAGACAGCACTTATTCACCAAAACTGCCCTGACATGCACTGCCTCTTGTCTGCCTGGAAGGGGACTAGGACTGCTCTGAGGAGAAGCAAGCAATAGACCTGACAGAGAAATGGGCTATTTATTGTCACTAGAGAAGCAGGCTGGGTGTCTGCAACATCCACAGACAACCAGAATTCATTAGCTCCATCACTTAGAGAACAAATTACACTCTACAGGACCACAAAAACCCCACTTAAAGCTCCTGGTGAAGATCAAAAGCAGATTATGCCAAGCACATACCCCATTCTGCTTTAGCTAGAAAGAAAGGCAAGAGAAGGAATAGAGGAAATGAGATTTAAGTTACTTGCTGGAATTGCACAGAGATCTGAGCTGGCTGCCAGGATATGCCTATTTTTTACATTAGGGACTATTTACTAACAAAAACTGTAGTTCAAATGCTAGTACTATGTACCAAGGACGGCAATATAAAACTATGTTAACTCACTTGTATAATATACACATATAGTTAGCTATATTGAGTCACTCTTTAATATTATATATTATATATAATACATACCACATAAATCTTGCAGAATATTTTCCCCAAATCTAAGAAACTTTTATGATGACCATCATCATCATAATTCCACAGAACAAATTTAAGATAAAAACCACAGCTTTTTTAGCAGCTTCAGCAACCTCAGTGCACAATAACTCTTTGGGCTGGCTATTTAACAGAAACTTCTGTAATCAGTACTTCTGTAAACAACATGGCAGTCCAAGACAAAGTCAAAATAAGATTTAAGTTGTATTTCAAAACTCAAGTACCTACCAGAGACATAGTAGCCTTATTGCTATACTGCCAAATGTTTGAAAACTGCTTTTCCAGCAACAAACATTTATTAACCAGATGGAATGCTCCCATCCCATGAAAAGATGTCTTTGTATTAGAGTGTCTTCAGAAGTCTCAAACAAAACATTATTTTTGTGTTTACTGTCTAAAGTCAATTAATACGGATAATCAGAAATTGTCAAAAATTAAAATTACTTGAGTCCTAATGAACATGGCTTGCTACCGGTCACTAGAACTTTCAAGACACGTAGTGAGTGAAGACAAAAAGGGTCCAAACACGTCAATGACAGAAAAAAAAGACGCCATCTACACATCAGAATAGTTAATAATTTTGAAGTCTACAATGATGTTTACAGGAAAATTAAAGCTGGAAGTTATTCAGTTCCATATTACATCTAAGGGTTATCAGTTAACGGACAATTTTTAAATTGTTCTCTTTTTGACAAGGTGTAAAACAGCATTTCTAAAATTCATCTGCTAGAAAGGTGCAATTTCTTGACTAGATAAAAGCATGAATGTCTCTGTAAATGTGAGTGCAATTTTTTTCTAGTATCACAGCCTGCTGTTTGTTTGCTATCCAGCTGTTTTTTTTTTTTTAATACATTTTGATACTTTTAGGCAGGGGCCAGGCTTCCAGCTTCTAAATGACCTGCAGTGCAATTTACTCCAGCATGTACAGTACGAAGTTCTTTGGTATCCACAGGAACAGTTACCAACTGATGTGAACTTCCTTCCCTAAAGAGCTTGTTTTGAATAACAAACTACTCCAGGGGGAAATACATTATCTTGTCTAATCAAATGTTCAAGTGAGGCTTATTTCATTCCAGTGTTTTACTATGCATTGTGGAAATGTGCGTGACACTGACCTTTAATTAATCTCAACCTTAAAGGAAGACAGTAAAAGCTTAGTAGCTCGGATTGTGCACATGATTTTAAAGCTACATTTAAATGGTTTAAAGAATCAATCAAAATCTCTCATTGTTTTAGTGACTGTGTTCTCTAAGGTGTTTGGTTTTATGTAATTGGTATAAAAGGTTTTTGTAAATATCAGCAGTTATTTGTTCTTACTTTGTTTAATCAGGTTTAAAATACAGATGTTACTGATACATGGTTTATATTACCAACATGCTTCCTTTTACCCAAGTGTATTTATCCAGTGCTTTTTGATTAGCTGGAAGTGTTTCCTACTGAGAAACATGTACTTTAGACAGAAAACAATTCAACAGGACAGCATTACATACATGTAGGGCAAAAGTTCATTTTTCACGTCACAGAGCTCGTGTCAGGTAAAAATATAACTTGGCCTCTTGTGATGTCTGCCCAGGTGGCATGAAGCAGAAACAGCCAAGCCATTCCTGAGAGGCCTTCTGCTGAGGAGATATCTTTGGGGGAGGTTACTGCCCACGTCCCACCAGGGAAGGAAAGGACAAGTCAAGGACAGTGAGGAAAGAAGAGGAAACCAGGGGTTGTATTGGGGTACCTTCTTCAGCATCCCCTTTCCTTCACCTCAGCCATCAGAGAGGTTTCCTTCCTCACCATCCCAGAGCAGATGTCCCCAGACAGAAGAAGAGAGTATCTAGCACGCTCATGGAGAGTAGGGAAAGCAAAGCAGGAAAGCCTTTCTGATGCTGTGAAAAGTACTAATAAAGAAAGAAATATTCTGATGAATTACTCAAGTATGAAGTGTTGATTATGTGCATCCATAAAAAAAGGAAGGAAGAAACCTAAATAATTCCTGTTGTTAAATAACAATCAATGCTGAAAGTTTTTGACACTTCTTCCAGACTACTGTCAGAAAGACAATATAATAACACTACAAATAAAATAAGCGGCATAATAAACAACATCTTGAAAACTGGTGCAATACTCAGGTGTATACATTTGCTGTAATGGTAAATATCGTTTTTACAGTAAACACTTTACTAATGCATACAAGGTATAAAGCTCTTGGAAAATCAGAACAAATCCATTAAACTCATATTGCTTTTTTTGCAACTGATGCAAACCAATTTTATCACATTCCTTGAACATTCTCTGCTTCTAAAGTTAAGAGTCACAAATTTCAGGTATTTTTAAAAATGGTATTAATGACTCAGTTCCAAGTCTTATTCTGTTTGTTTTTGATGTATGTTTGACATACATTCAGGTAAATGAGAAAACAAGGTAGTTATTTCTCTTCCTCACAGCCAATTTTCAGTTCTAGTTGGCTGCAGAGGTTAATTCTAAGTTGGCTGGCTTTCAATCGCATTTTCTATCTACCACTTTGTAAACTTTCTTGGAAATTTATTCTGATCTTAAAAAAAATAACATAACAAAACCTGCTTAAATTAAAACTTTTAACTTTGAGAAAAATGTCATTATTCTTGTTTTGCACTTATTTTGAAGAACAAAGTAACAATATTGGCTTCTATTGATGTAACATTGTACTAGTTTTGAACATGTAGTATGTTTATATTTTAGATAATTTATGTTTAGACACAGATGGAGAGCAATTTTATTCTAGTCTAAAGCAGCTTGATTTTTTTTTAACAAACCTGGCGACAAACATGCTTATGCCAATATTTTACTTTACATAATTAAAAAAGTGAACTTCTTTTCCAAGTGTCTCTTACACAGGAAACATCACATCACTTTCCTTGTGATAAGAGAAGACTCAGATTTTGGAGAACTAAACATGGACACTAAGGTAAAGGATGGCAGCAATACAATTTAAAACAAATTACAAATACTGCTAGATGCATTGAAGTCTTTAGCTTGCCTCCACATAGTACTTGTTATTAAGTATTCAGCTTATAATAATTAATATATTAAGTATTCAGCTAAGATGGCATCTGTATTTTAGCAAAGATTGATATATTCTCCTTCCATTTTTCTGTTTACATAAATCCAGGTTGAAATGCAAAGGAGGTTTTATTTTTCCTCTTTTTTCCTCCATGAGAGAAGAGATGAAATAGTTTAATGCTTGAGTTAATACAGGCGCAGATACTAGGGTTGTATTTAATATTTTTAGCTGGAGTTGAAAAGTTCAACTGAAAAACTTCACTGGACTTCATGAAGACAAAACATTAGATTGTATCATGTTTGCTCTCCATTTATCTCCTAAACAACACAATTTAGCTTAGCTAAAATCTGAATTGACCCTCAGGCTTTTTAAGTGTATACATTGTGAAACTTCAGGAGCTTCACTGCTCCTGTGGAGAGCCCTTTCCCTTCTGGACAGCCACCGGCTCCCTCACATTATCAGATAACACATTTTACAAGGACAAGCTGGTAGAAATGAGTTGATAATTTTCTTCTAGTAGAAATCTCTCCCAGCTTACAGAAATAAAGCCAGAAAGAAAACCATCATAGATTCTGGCAAGAAAGGCAATGTGGTCTCACACTTGCTATGGTGCAACTGGAAAAATTAAATAAGGGTTAATAGGGGAATCTCACTGGCATATAAGCCAAAATTTTCACCTGATCAACAGCTATGATTCATTTGTTCTTTTAGTTAACATATTTAAAAATGAATCAGCATAATGCTGATATGGGATATACTGGAAAGTAATCTCTTCTGGAAATGACTTCTTAAATCTTATATGAAGAAGGCTTTGCAGGGTCACACTAGAGCTCTTTCTATCCTACTATCCTTTTTCCAACAGTGGATGCCCAAAAAGAAATGTGCAAGGTCAGGGCAAGGTTACCTAACAACAGTCTCCTAATACTTCTCAAGAACTTGAGCCAAACAGGCTTTCTACATACTCAGGAGCCCACAGCTGATTTCTGTTTTGTGGACTCTGAACACATCCCATCTCCTCCACGTGAACTTCATAAAATAGCTTTGATGCTACGTGCTATCACTGACATGGCATGCACTGGAACAATGCTCCATTCTTACTTTACAACCACAGGAACACTTACACTGGACTGATCCAATACCATGGAAAAATATAAACAGAATTTGAATATATATATGTGTATAATGTGTATATATGTATATATATATATGTACCCTCACCGCCATGTCTTTTGTGGTCAAATGATCCCTCATGGGATTTCTGCATACCTATCTAGTGTATTTTCAGTAAAAATGATAAAGTAGTGGAGTGGAAATGCCTTGCAGTTACACAACAAAACCAAGGGAAAAGAGTTCTCGTGACATAAGGCTCAAACAGCCATGTAAGTCTTCTGTACACTCAAGTGCATGTGAGTCGATTGCTTTTGAAAGGCATCAGACTAAGCCTTAAAGCTCCAGTCCACAAAAAGTTAAGTTTAGAAATAACTGCAGTCAATGTAGCCGTGTTTACTTATCCAAAAGGGCGAGGGTGAGCAAGACAGACCTGTTCTTATATCGTTTAACCTCTTCAAGGAATGTCAGTCTTCACATCAGAAGAAGCAAAACCAACACACAGAGCTGGGTGTCTTCTGACATACAGATTAGCAGTGGCTTTTGGTCTGACTCTAATCTCTGCCCATAGATACAGAGGTGGAGGAAGTAAGCCTGCTTGTTTAGATAGCCATCACCTTCCCTTTACATCCTACTGCTCGCTCCCATCTCTGCTTTCTTCTCCATTTTGTGTCACCCGCCCTCAGTTAAAACCACGGAAATGATCCGCACTAAAAATAACCTCTCCCTCCACCTCATTTGGTCAGGCCAAACAAACAGCTTTACCAGGACACAGCTGAGGGCACAGCGCAGGCATAAAAATGGGAAAGTGGAGTGGATTGTGATGGGGGAGGGTTGGAGGAAGGAGGACAATGGCTTAGCCTGGCAGCATTTGTTGGAACATGTAATGCACATGAAACTAAACAGTAGGCACTCCTTAGCTGCCCAGAGCAGCAACATGATTCAAAGACTGATGACTTGCTTAAAATATAAAACCTGAGGAAAAAAAAATTGATGTAGAGAAATGAAAAGGGTATCACATGAGCCTAAGCATCTCAAAAAAGTAAATGAATTTCAAAGTCAATTGGCCAGTGATATATCCTCTGAATAGGAGTTTTGAAACATCAAGTCCCAACAAGAACCCAACCTTTCCACACTGGAAAAACCTGCCCAGAGAGAGTATGCACTGACACATCACCTACAGCAAATGAAGAGTGGTCAGAGCAAACCTGCTAGGAGCAAATGCCTGGAATTCTCTCCAAGTCAAGCTAACTGTTAGAGTCACAATTTTCTCCCTACTACATCCTCACATTCCCTAGAGCAACTCTCCATAAAGTGCTGAAATTTTTTATTTTAAGTGTCCCTCTTGGTGTCTGGAAGCATGCAAAACAACATGTTTTTACAAAAAAAAACCCCAAACAAATGAACCTAATTATGCTATTTGCAAAGATGATTTATTTTGGAAAGGGAAAAAGTAAAAGAAAAGAAAACTTTCATTTACTGCGTATCATTTATCTCTGTATTTCCCCCAGGATTCCAACTCCTAAAGTTTAAGTGTGTTGACATCTATCATGTAAGCATGGATCAGGAATGGTGTTAGCATGACATGTGGCTGTACTTATAATAAGCCCACCGCTCCTAACAATTACAGAACAAAAAAAAAGATATGTCTTTCAATGTGACAATGCTTTGAGTCAACAACATTGCAAGACGCATGTCAGCATTTTTTCCTTTAAATTCACTCCATTAGGAAAGTAGTGGGAATACTCCTAGTGGGAATATGAAATGGAAATTGTCTCTTTTTTCTACAGATTTTGCTATCACAAGCAGGAGAACTAATGAAACCTGATATACTGTGATCTGTGTCTGTAGTTCTTTAAACCTCTCACTAGCAGAGTCAACAGCTTTGTCTTAACTCTGCTCTCAAACTCCTCTTCTGAAGACAAATGCAAAACACACATCCTCAAAAAGCCTGTAGACTACCAGGGATGGCACTTGCCACAGGACTTATGAGTTTACTTCCTTGTGGTGAGAGTTGGGAGCTGCCACCAGTATTTCAAAGCTACTCACCTGCCACCCTCCACCTGGAGAACCTTCTCACTGATGCCACAGACTTGAAACAAACTTGTTTTATCCTCCAAATTCTATTTTCATTTCCACATACTCCAGAGGCTACAGCTAACAGCCTCTGAACTGGAATTTTCACCCCACTGTTAGCCACCAGATGTCCTAGTTCTTGAATAGATGAGAAACTGGTACAGAAGCAGGAGAAGTCTTATACGTAAATGCACATATGTGTGCCAGTGCACACACCCTCGAAAACAAAAACCCCTGCTTGCTGGTTTGAATTGAAAATACCTGAAGGCACGCTCTTTGCTCCTTTGAGACTTTAGAGATAATATTCCTGACTGCATAACTTCCCTCAGCCATTTTTTCCTGCTTTTAGGGAGGAAAAATGTTAGGCCCTGTCCAATTAGAAAACATGCATAACTCTCCAGAAGAACTGAATCATGTACATTTTGCCAGGAATTAGTTTTAAAACAATCAACATGTGGAAGCACAAGAGAGTTTTGTGTATGCTATGCTACAGTCTGCTACACTGTCTGAAACAGCACTCTGGAAGAACACGCACTATTTAAGAGAAATTATCACTGTCTGTTTATACAACATAGCCATGACAAAATTACTTAGATAACTAATGGAAGTCCTAGATTAATTCAAGACATGACTACAGAAGATATAGTTTTGGAAAAGAAGACCCAGGGGCTTTCAACCAATTTGCCCATAGAAGCTCTGTGAACAGAAAGTGGCAAATGTGAAAGACCAACTGACATGACCTTGTGTCTTCCAAAGTCTCCCAGATTTTCAGTTCTTAACTTCTTGAGCATGAGGTGATTTGTGTCACTGAAAATGCAGACATAAGTCCCTGAAACTGGGCAGCTGTATCTCAGTGTATTTATGAGATTCTGATCATTAAATGCACTGTTGCAGAATATCCTGAACATGTGAACTGCCATACACCACGAAAGAGAGGAATGCTCTCCTCAACTTCACTTCCTCCCTCTGCAAAGACAGGCACAAGAATATGTAATAACAGCTTTTTAAATACTAAAAATTGTATTTGGCTCCCTTTCCCCTTCAGCTTGGAGTGATCTCTATCCAAGAGTAAACATATCCAGTTTACTTTGTCTCCTCTTACTCTTCACGCTCTCCTCTGGACTCCATTCTTTTTAAGCTCAGTTCCTAAAATTAGACACAATACCCCAGCTGAGGACTCACCATTGCCAAAGAGAATGGCATAATTACTTCATGCTTTTTTGTACAACAGCCTTGTTAATGCATCCCAGAATGAGTTAACTTATTGTTTGTGGTCCATTACTACAACAAAGAATTTTTCCTGCACTACAAGCAGTTTCTTTGCATCCTGTATCCTCTTCCATTCCCTTCCCTAGAGACTTTCTGTTTATTCCTGAGGGGCTGCCAGAAGGGGATGACTGGTTGACCTGCTGGAGACAACCATGTTTGACAGACTTTAATGTACAGATTTTGTATTACCAAGATCCTATAGCAACTTATTCTTAATTCCTTGTACTGCTAAAAAAACCTGAAAATGAAACAGAATCGAACTATTTTCTTTGAAATGTGCCAGTCACAACTGATAGAGAAAATATGATGAAGAGAGGTACAGATTTAAAAATGAAAGAAGTGAATGAAAAGAAGTATTTTAGCAGTAAAAAGAGGCCTTCTCTAGTAGCCAGTCCTTACTATTTTTGCTTCTTTAATCACAATCTACAACACTTTTTCCCACAAACCACAAGTGCAGAATCATGTAAGACCTAAATTGACATAAAAATAACAAAATTCTGCTACTTGCAGCGTTTCCCCAAGGGAGATCAAAAAATTCAGACCATTTTCTCTTAGTGACACACAGCATTAGCAACTGCTAAGAACAAAAAGGGGCATTTTGTATTTTTAAACATTTTATTTCTCTTAATGAGAAGGGTTCCAAACAATGGTGTTCTTTTCTGCTAAATCAGGCAAACCGTAATGAACGATTAAGGAACTATGAGCAGATTTAAAAGCACAAATGTCCTTTGTGCTATTGTAAACATTGCCTCTCCAAAATCAGGCTGAAGAGCAATTTATTTTCCATTTTAAGAACAAAAATAAAGTGTGTTCTCCGTCTGCATGGAAGAAAATAATAGTCATGGTAGATAATTTTAAAAATGTATCTTCATAAGTCATACATGGCAGTATAGCAAATGAAAAGACATGTCATTACACATGAAAGAATAAAAAAATTGAATGCAATGGATTTTTTGAATAGACTAGTCAACATGTATAACAGATCTGAAAATACCTGAGATTCAACTCAGTGTCAAAAACTCCCCAAACCCAACCAACAGCAAAAGACCAACAAAAACTTACATGCCACAATATAAAAGACTAGATAATGAAAAAGAAAACAGCACCTTGAACACTACCTGTAGTTTGCGTTTCTCATTGCCAACAGAGTCTGATAAAACTAGAAGGGCAACAAGAACGAGCAAAGACATGGAACAAGCCCTGTGAAAGAAGTTAAGGAGTCTTCTTTAAGTGGAAGGACAAATATTTGAAGGTATATGATATGCAATGAGAAGGGCAATGTAGGAAAGATGAAATATTTCTAATAGAGCAACTAGGGAAGACCTGTTGGTAGCAGGCTTGGAGGGAAAAAAACCAACAAAACAAANACCAAAATTATTAAATCCAGAAATACCACTCCTAGTCAAAAAAACCCTCAGTCATAAATCTGTAGAGACTAGGACAACCAATGTGGGAAACATTACTATGTGTGTGTCCTCTTCTTAATCTCTTTTTTTCTGTATCACTATCAGTCACGGTCAGAGATGAGATCTGGTGCTAATTGAACTTGTGATCTGAGCTGGTACAGAGTTCTTATGGGTTTATTGAGCTGTGCAGATCAATTTAAGGTAAATTATCTAGGACACTGTGCATAAAACCTTTCCTTCTGCACAGAAAGTTATGCTGCTGCAGCCTACTGTTCAGCAAGCCTTTTAAAGATATTATTATTAAAAAAACCCACAATATGAAAATGAATCACAGTGATTGAAAAGACCTACTGTTCACAGCTTAATAGCATCCAGAGAACTGTCACTTATCTGAAAAAGATTTTGCTTATTTCAAGTTCTGTGCCAATCTCTAACCTACACAACGTTACCCACCCCCAAGAAAATCCATAAAAGTGCTCAACGACCTCCCAAATATAAAATTATTGGGGAAAAATGATTTGCTTGTTTTATTTTACAATTGAAAGTATTAGTGATTTTTATATTAATATCACTGCATTACCGGAAGCTCAGCTGCATGAATGCTGTGATGGCAGTACTAGCTGTGCATCCAGGTCCATATATATCCAACTGTTTAAGCCTTTGCAACATTAGACCCTTGGGAATATAGCTGCTTAGGATGACTTCTGTATTTATGGAATATAATAGTTCTTGCCAGCCTTTCATTCATCAGTGAGAAGAATCAAAACCTGCTCTGTAGAACTGAAGGCCAAGGATGAAATTTAATACTTTATTTCTTTAAAATCCAGTGAAAACCCTCTGCGGTTTGAATGGCTGGCTCTCAGAAATGTCAACAGCCATCTTCCTCTACTGACATGATTTTTAGTCATTAAAATTATTTTTTAGTTATGATTTCTCACACATTTCTTGACTAATTATTCTTCTGGTCCATGATATACCCACACTCTGCTGTTGGTTAGCGTGTTAATTTTGCTGCTGTTAAAATCTAGGGAGAAATTCAGCAGATAAAAACAGAATAGAAATGCTAATTCGAGGGGTGGTAAAAGAAAAGCTCCACTGTTCAGCTAAAAGTATGTTACCCTAAATAAGCGAGTCTTCTCTTCCCAAAAGGAACAGGCAGCACTGACATCCTGAGATGGAAAGAGATGCTAAAGTCAGAAGACACCTGCCCGCCAGAAAGAATACTCTCACTCACATTTTAAAAGCTACAAATCCTACCACGAAACCTCACTCTGCTGTGATACCTGCTGAAAATTTAATAATTAACGACATGGTTTCAGTAGCACGTGGTGACACCTGACCTCTTCCTCCAGTGACCGTATATTTGTTACATAGCTTTTCCATTCACATTTCTCCTCCACTTTCTGTTTGTTTGGGGTTTTTTTTGCCTGGAGTTTGTAACTCCTCACAGCACACAGCCCACACCAAAGGCACTCTGAAGCTGACTGACAACCAGGTCCTGCTGCTGTTTGTGGTCAGCTGTAGGTTAGCAGGCAAGGGGCAGTTTGTTGTCTGCACAGAGGGCAGCAAGGACACACTTTCTCCTATTTTAGTTAACTGTTCTTTGCCTTTTCTTGTTTTCCTACCTGACAGTTCTTAAATTTAGTATTATTTAGCTCCTGTGAAAGAAAGTATGTGGGTGTATGTTAAGAAAAGAATGATCTGCACAGCTCTGTCACTTAACATCCTCTGGAAGTGAGGGTGGACGTGATCAAAAAGCATTCACCAAATTAACAGAGATAAGAGGGCTTGCATATCTTTAGCCTATTTCATCTTGCTAAACAATTTCAGTTCAAAACAGTGGGATAATTATTTGCATTAAAATATGTTTAAGTCCTACTGACAGCACCAAGAAAACTAAAATGTAATGAATTGGCAGAAATGTCAAAAAATGTTTACTTTCAAAAGATTTAAAAGGCAAAGTTCATCTCTACCGTCGACATAACAGAAAAAATTCCAATATTCCTCTTGCCTAAGGATAAATATCCTTTCAAAACATCCAGCATAGGTTTTCAAAACAAACACTAGTAGATTAATTACAAGAGTACACTTTAAACCAACCAAAATTAATCTACTGATTTAAAGCAAGAAACCCTAATCTGCATGCTTCATGCGATCGCCGGCATGCTTACAACCAGAGGTAACTCCATTCCAAGAAATTATTACAAGTTTCCAAAGTAAAAGGCAATATGAACTTCAAACTGTATTGTACAATTACATTCTCCTCCTGACTTCTTTTAAAGAGAAGGCCTTGAAACTTGAATTGAATCTCTTTAACAACAGAAAAACAAATTATGTGACAAGGGTGACAGAACAAAACCATAAACATTTTATGGAAACTTTTAGCAGTTAACTGCAAATGTGCATTGTTCTCGCCTTTTATCTGCTTTACAGCAGTCCTATTTATATTTCTTATAAACAGCTTCTTAGATCCTCAGAGGAAAAAAGTTGTTTATAATACTTTTTAGTTTTCAGCCTATCTATTTCAGAGTATGCAAGGTATACATAGAGTCTTCTGTTCACACTGGTTAGGTTGTTCTCTGTTCCTCAGCTCAGGTTGCAACCTTCTGCAAACAAAATATGCTGTCTGTGTATGCAGTCTTTGTTGACATTATAAAAGGTAATCTGCTGTTGACAATAAGTACAAGCCATGGATGAAACCTATGGAGGTGATGAAAAAAACAAGCAAAGGTCTAAGCTGGCAGTGTTAACACAGTTGCAGAAAGAGGAGCTGTGATCTCATCAGGAGCTGAAGAAAGGGGGATGTAGCTCTTTGCTGCCGTGCAGATGAACACTCACTTCTTCGGAACCCTAAATAATGACACTAATATTATTTGAGTAGGTGATAGCCTCTATTCCATAGGTGTCCACTGGCTTCAGTGACAAGATGCATACGTGTGATGATTTATCCATGATCTGTACACTTTCATCATGGTCACTGAAGTAAAAAA
The DNA here is from genome assembly GCA_013397315.1 of Donacobius atricapilla. Taxonomy (NCBI): domain Eukaryota; kingdom Metazoa; phylum Chordata; class Aves; order Passeriformes; family Mimidae; genus Donacobius; species Donacobius atricapilla. The sequence goes on from WBMY01002465.1 coordinate 235,245, forward strand.
CTAAGATTCTCTCTGACTAGTAAACATACTTCTTTTCCAGAGCACTCAAAAGTGGCAAAAGCAGCAAATCAACCTGCAATCTTTGGCTTAAGAGATTAAAAGAATTAATTGATTGCTACCCTAATTTTTCAGCCTTCTCTTGTGTCTCAGAGTTTTCATAGTTCAAGTTGTTTCTCACACATGAGTGTTAAATAAGAACGATGCTTTCCTTAGCTTAAAGAGTTTACATTCTTTGTATTAGAGATATGGACAAATAATAGACAGTTGTCCTAACCAATAGGATGGGAAGAGGTACCAACCTTCTTCCCCAGTCCCTGGCCTTTGTAGAAATACTATATAAAGTGGAGTCAGATTTTTTAATGAACAATTCATGCCCTCTCACCAAAGTGAGTGTGTGTGTGTGTTTGTGTATCGAACGATAACAACTGATTATAAAGACAATTCTGAACCATACTCTGCTTCTCTTTGGTTACGATGGAAAATCTCTTTCAATGTAGTTTATAAATAATGGCAATTTGTAAAAAAATTCAATATCCTTCTTCTGAAAACTGCCACTTGTGACAGTCTGAAATGTCATCATCCTTCGACTAAATGGACAACATGTCTTCATTAAGAGTGTGGTTACTTTTTGCACTTACTTACATTTACTTTCATTATAATTCAGTTCAATTTACACTAAAGGGGAAAAACAAGCGAATTTCTTGCCATCATTTGATGTTCATGTGAAATCTTAATATATAAACTACTTGGTAATTAAATCTTTCTACAGAGAATTTAGTGCACCTCAATGGTAGTGGTAGAAATGACAAGAATTTGTTTCTTGCCTGAAGAAAGACTGGGAATCAGGATCAGTTGGTGATTCTGGCCAGGCTGCAACACCTCTGTCAAGCATCACCATAGGGATCAATGCTACTTCATTGGTTGTTTTTCCAAACCTTACCTCCTAGGATGGCACAGGACTGCTGCCACCTCTGCATGGCAGAATTGCTTTCAGAAGATACCTTGGCAGCAGCCACAGTTGCGAAGGAATTCAGAACAGCGGACACCCAAAGTAACCACACTTTAAAATAAATCTGTGTTCCTCAGAGACCTGTGTCCAGGACAATGACAATGATAGTACAGGCTTTAACCTACTCATTCTGCCTTTCTTAAATTCAAAATTAGGGTGTACACTGAAAAATACTTGATGAACAAAAATACTCTAATGTTCAGAAATGATCCTCTTATACATTTTTTGTTCTGTGAGGAGAATCAGTCACTCTGACTTAAAATGTTATTAGTCTTAGAGTTATTAGTCTTCCTGTTGCCATCAAATCTAATATCCAAATTTAGATGTAAAAATATTTTTATCCTAGTAAAATGAAATATAAGTATATGAACTTTTTATCTCAAATTGTAGCAAAAAATGGCAGAATGTGACATTTATCACTAATAATTTGCAGTAGTTGACTGACTAGACTGACTGTAAAAAACCCTCTAACTAATTTGTATTAATAGGTGCAAAACTTGGAAGTAATACCAGAAAATGTCAACAGGTTTGGAGACCACTGAAATAACTTAAGTTTTACTTAGCAGCAGCAATAATAACAATAATAATAAATGATAATATCTTTCCAGTTTCATAATGAAAGTCTCTGTGTTTGTAATGATAATAAATAAGTCAGGCTGGATAAAGTGTGAATACCACCTCACTATCTGGGAAATCAGACTTACAATATAAGACAGCAAACATTTAATTTGGTGTTACTATAATGATGTAATACTTAATGTAACATTGAACTTTATTCACAGGCACCATTGTTCATAAGAATTTCTCAAATAACTGCCTTTTTGGAATGGATTAATTATTTTACACTGTAAGCTACGAAAAAAATACTCAAAAAACTGCAAAGTACTTGTGAAAAAGGTGAACCTTCTTCAGATATTTCAAAGTTGAATATGTTCTTAAAAACACTGAGACGGGAAGGCTTAGAAACAAAATTTATTATCTGCCTCTTAAATTTTGCTTCTGAATACAACTCTTATTTATCAACTTTGGATCATTTGTGATCATGTATAGGATTTCCTATGGCTCCCAATCCCAGTATTTCTGCTGCTAATTGTTGGGGGCCTAAGTAGATCCCTGAGCTCCTTTCTTGAGACACAAATTGAATTCTTGACTTATCATTGATATAAACTGTTGTGGGTCAGTGAGTTTGGAACAAGGCATGGAAGAAATATGTTACACTTTTATTACAGAATAACACTCTACTATAGCAAACACCTCATTTTATTCTTGAGTATACTTTTTTTTTTGGTCTAAAGCAAGCATCATCCTAAACACAAACTGTATTTTAAGCAAGAAATCCTGACCTTCACAGAAGGGCGGTACTTTATACACAAACCACTCAAATTTTAAGCTCCAGTTGTTTTCAGCAAAGTCAGAGTATTTATTAAGGAGAGAAAATAAAGGAATTAAAGAAAACCATAGTACAGTTCTGTAATTTTACAATTCCAGTATATATTATAAATTTGAAAAGTTTAGATATTTTGAGATTTTTGGTTTCTTTTTTTTTTCCTCTTTTTTTTTCCCTCCCAAATTGTCCTATACTTGTCTGTAGTATGATCCCAGTTCACTCTTGTATTTTTGAAACTACCCAGTTAAAATAATAACTGTTTATTTCTGAACGCACTACTAGATCGACTGATCCATCAAAAGCAAACTTAGTGCTTACAGAGAAGAAGAACAACATAACAAGTAACACTGAATTATTTTTTTATCTCATGTGTGAAATGCTTGTAACTTTAACATTGACAAATTAGAACATTAAAGACTCAGTTTGTTGATTTAATGAAAAGTAGACAAGCCAAATCTTCATGCAAACAGTTATTTCGTATGGAAGAAAAGGTATTGCTGGGCTTTAGCAGAATCTGCTTTTCACATGAAAAGAGCTCAAATTCAGTATCTGCTGTTAATGCACAGTGCACAGCACGAAAACAATTGCTACCACAACAAAGATATTTCCTGGGTTACCTGATTGCTTCTTCTCCCTAATATCCACTATTTTCCAGCATCATTTCTGACAATTTTAACCTCAGTATGAGGACTAAGGACCTGCCAACAGCTGTAACAACATACGTGTATTCAGCTGTCCTTCTCTGACAGCCTTCTTCATTAGTTCTTCAGGTGTTAGTAATTCAGAGCAGTAATAATGTTGCCAGACCAACACAACTTTATTGTTGTCTAGCCTTTCAGATACTTTCTGTGTTTGTTTAAATATGAAAATATGTGTTTATGTAAATATGAAAATCTACCAATGCGCATCTTAGATCACAGAACACCACAAATGACTTTTTTTTTTTAAAGTCTAATTTTAAAAGTTAATATTGACCATGTGATAAGTACTGCAATCACAGGTAGTTATAAAAACTTACATTCTACCCAAAATGGTAAAAAAAACCCTAAAGTAAAAATTTGGATAGAAAGCAAAATCAAGTAAAGCTATTTCAGTAGCAATATCCTCTTTTATGTTATTTTCAGGTAAAACACTGTATATTTTCATTCACATAAAAGATAGGAAAACTGTGAGTTAATTGAAAATCGGAGAAATGTAAGGTGATGCTATTTTGTAACTCCTTCGGGCTACATCAAAGGGAAACTTAAACAATTTGTGGTCAAATAAAGTCACAGCATTACCTGTACAACCCAAGCAAGTTTAACCATATATGAACCATACTTATCAAGTTTTTTTAATGCAGGATAAAGATTTTCTACAGCCCAACACTACACTTCACCTAAGCAAGATTTTCAGTTGCTTCAAACATTGAGATGCACACTGTGAAAAGCAGCCACCTCCAGGCATCAACACAAGATCGAATTTGAATACCAGGTATCATAAAAATTTGAAATGCTTAACAAAAGTCTATGTAACTTCAAATTCTGAGCAGAAGTATTTATCTTTCTTTATCATGTCTTTATAATATAAATACAATATCCTGATTTTTAAGAAGAAAACCTGAAGGCAAATTAAAGCCATCAGATAGAACTCAAACTGCAATATCTGAAAATGTAAAGCAAACCGCAGACCTGATTAATCTAAAGCACTTTCCTTGTCAATGCCCACATTAACATTTCATTCTTAATAGCTAAATTAAAGAGCTTGCCTGACTAATAAAATAACTGTAAAAATTATATTTAAAATTCACATACTAAAATCAGCAGAAGGTACTGCATCCACACAATTCACTACTTATGAAGTTTCCAAAAAATACTTTACCACCCTAAAACAGGCTTTGCAAAGGGAGATGAATCTTTTCAAAACTCCTCCTATTCCCTAAAACCTGTGAAGTGTTTACATGTTCTCTGCTAAGCAGATGATTCACATTTGCTGGTAACTGGTTTGTATGGTCAAACAATTGACAATGCAGCTGGGGTAGGTGACCATTACCTGCTATAAACCCACACAGAACTGATCAGATGAGCTTCATTCAAGACACATTTTATACAAAGTGACTTCATTTGGCTACATTTTTGGGGAAGACAAAGGGCAAAGGAATTATACACTGTGCAGCTTTGTAGTTCCCGGAAAAATTAAAAACTTTAATAAAGACAACTGAACTTGAGTAAACACACACTTAGATTATACACCACAGCTACCAGCATAATAAGGCCGTAATATGTTCACCCCGATTCACAAAGGACAAAATAAATCCCTATCAATAAAGGACTAAATCTGCAGCAGGTCAATTCCTGTTAACTTCAGCAAATATCAATTAACACTTTGCCAAAAATAATCAAAAAATCCTTTTTGATAGGACATGCATGCTATACTTCCAGTGTTAAAGCATTTCTGCTGATTCCACCTTTGAGCAAAGATAATGACTAATCTGGTCAGACAAAAAATTTTCTTGATTCCTGTCACAGCTTCAAGGAAGAAAATACAGTGGACACTTGACTTATTTCTATTTATCAATTTTGCAAAAACTCTAGCTCTAATTCTTATGATTTACAGAATCAGAACACAGCAGTCAGTCAAGAAATACTTTGTAAAAAATTGTACAGTCTTTAATAAAAGTAATGAAAGACTATGTAAAAATTATAAAAGAAATCCAGAAAGCTTTCATTTTTTTTAAATAGCAACTAAAAGAATAATCAAGGTAACCATATAAATAATTTTTTTAAAGGAAGTACAACTCTTGTGGGGGGTACTCCACAGACTCTTAAAGTAATGTTAAAACACTGTAAAGAGAAACCCATTTGTTTTAAAATTTGTATCACTACTAAATAAAATAATCTGTTTACATTTTATAGAGAGGTATATGATTTAAAAAAACAGATAAACAGAGACCCAGAATATCTTAGCCTACATATGAAGTCCCCATCTTTACTCAAGTTCTTGAAATTTCAGTCATAAATTGCAATTAAGAGTATGATTTCACGAACAAGAAACCAGTATTTTCATATCAACTTATTTTAAGGATAATTTTCACAAATAAATGTCTATTAGTTAATCTGTATGCAGTTTAAAAATGCCTGTCCAAGCACACCCAATATGTCATAAATATACTTAAATTAGTGCCCCAGGAGTGTTGGTCAGATTGTACCATCAGTGAAGTTTCTGCATTTCATCAGGGATCTCTCTTTAAAGACTCATGATAAGATGCAGTCATTTTCCCACACTTGGCATGCAATGGATCTGAAATCCATCTTCAACTAAAACACATCGATTTTTATGACAAAGATTACATGGCTAATGTCATCCAAAAAAATGACACATCTGTAATTCAAATTGCAGCTCTAAGGGTCTTCAACAACTCATTACCATTTATACTGTTACAAACCCTTAAGCTGCCTCTTCCCTCATTCAAAGAAGGGTAACCTTTGTCACTTTACAGAATGTGCCAAAATGTGCCCCAGTGCTACCTGTGTCAGCATTTTTTCCTTTACAACTATTTTGAAGTAAGGACGATTAGACCTAAAGTCTTGAATGTCTACTGCTAAACACTTGGTTTGGGCTCAGAAGGCCTTACTCCATACATCAGCTATTAATTACAGAATCAGTAATGCTTAGCAGAGGATGCCTGACTGATTACTATCCAAGTATTTATTTTTATATCTGTCCTTATCCAAAAATACTAAATGGGTCAAAATTTATTTCAGCGGGAAACCTAATTTTACTTTATCATTGGCTTAAACTGGAGAAAAATCAAGCCCTGAAGCACAATAGCATTTTTTTTCAATCTGCCTTGCTCACAAATCCTCCTGGAGATAAATAACATTCTAAACCAAGAAAAATTAAAAAAGCCTCAAGAAATCTTGGCTTACTTTACATTTTAAAAATATTAAACCTATTAATTGAGTTGAGAAGCAAACAGACGGGAAGATATGAAAAGGACACAGAAATATCTTACTTGTAAACCAGCATCAGATTTATCTTCTTCTTTTAAGCTTTCAAATATTTTTTTAAAAATTAAGACTAGTAATTGATACTATTTAAATAACATGATAGTATTTTCAGAAAACTTATTTAATTAAAAACCACTCATTAATATTTTTATTTTAAACCAAAATGGACTTTGAATTCAAATTTAAAATGAATTATTAATTGTTTCCAAGTCCACTGGGTCCTATTCTTTTCCCCTCCAAGAAGGTTAATTTTTCCTCGATATAAAATACCAAGCCATGAGTCAAATTTGACTAGATATAGTCAGCTTCAGTGAAAAAGGAGGAAATCTGAAAGCAATAAAAAAAAAGATCTCCAGCCCTATGAAAAGTCCAGTTTAGCCTTTTTTCCCAGAAACTCAAAAGAACATTCGTACTACAGAGAACTGCAGAGTATATTTATCACCATAGTTTTTTACTCAAACATCTAAGAATCAAAATTCAAGAAAAAAAATCCACATAAAATGAGCAACAAATGCCTCAGAACTGTAATACCTGCATAAGACAAATACTTCATGTCAAGCTCACATTCCATTTATAAAAAGAGTTTCTCATTTTCACTAACTTACATCCACCAATTGAGCAATTATGCAATATGTGGGTGTACCTTGCAGTCGTTTTTTCTAACATCTGCATTCTGTGTTAAATTCTAACTGTACAAGATGTCTGATAATTTTTCTTTATCTTGAACCTTCAAAGTGGTAGGTTTACCAGAGGCAAAACCACACATCAGAGAATATGAGTCATATAATAAAGAAACTACTCTTCCCCTTCTCCCCCTTGGCCCCTGAAGCTATAATAACCTAAAGATACTCTATTGTAAATGGCTTCTTTGGCACTACTGATAGCATGTACAACTTGCAATCATTTAGCCAACAAATGAAGATATTTTTAAGTCCATCCTGTATCCATAACAAATTGCTTTCAGTACCATTTTAAGGCAAATTAAAACTGTGCTACTGCAAAAATAAAATTCTGAATGTCTATGCACTTGCTTTCATGTCATGCATAAAATATGAAACAATCTATGCATGTGTCTATAAATAATAACATAAAAAGATAAAAATAATGTAAGATGCCTATGCAAGTTAATCTGAAAAGTATCTCTCATTTGTATACAAAGGATCAGCCTCCACGCAGAAGTCCCACATTGAATCCATATCAAATTAAGGCAACATTTACATACAAGCAAACCACTGCTCACGCCAACTACAATACACGGAGAAGCAAAGCATCTTACTTGACCACTGCTTACGCAGGTTTCCACTCTGAAGTGCAGTAAGTATGGGAAACAATACTGAGGCCACTCTAGCCTTTTATTTCCTTTTATATTCTTTCCTGCAGGTAGACAGTAACTCCTCAGACTAACATCCTGCATCTAATTCCACATAGGAAATCAACTTTCAACAAAGTCTTATTTGATGTGTCAATATGTAAGATTGCATCAGAAAATTTGAAGAGAACTAAATGCAGAAAGAGCATTTAGAAACAGCAGCACATAAATCCGTAACAACAAAACCTTGCACCACTAAAACAGGTGCAACCACCACAGCCTTGTTAGAAAATTAACAGAGGTGATGCTGGCATAAGATCTTTCCATGACCATCTTCCAAAAGGTAAAATATCCCAATGTTTCAGTAAATCAAAGTGAAGCAACATGTTCCCCCTTGAAGCAGAATAAATCAGTGGTTTCTATTCTTACCTGTGTATAGTCGAAGTCAGAAAGAGGAGCTATACTCTTGATGTAGTCCATTCGAAATTGATTTTCTGGGTTGGCCAATGGAACTGGGGGTATTAAAGTGCTCATGGCTGAAACTATAGTCTAGAATTGGATAAAACAAAAAAACCAAACACATTAATCTGGGTAAATCTAGGATAAAGGATCAATAGAAGATAATCCAATCTGATCAGCAAAATGGGATTTTTCTCTTCACAATCTTGGAGAGCATAATCCTTATAATTTCCAGTACAAACAAGTATTTAAGAACAGTATAAAGTGTGTTCTTACCACAATCGCATCTTTAACGTTTTTCCGAATATCCAGTATTTTCTGTTTCTTTTCTCTGCATTAAAACAGAAATATTAACACTTTGATTTTTTTCTTCCAAAGCAGTTCAGTCACTTGCATTTATTTTTTTCACTGATCTCTTGTTTATCTGCTCTTCAAACATTAAAACATACCAATAGGGAAAAAAAAGGCAAGACAAATACATTTCCCCCTTATCCATTTTCTTGCACAGTATGAAGAGCAATGCACATTCATCCCTAATATATTTTTTTAAATCAGTCAATCACAGCCACATCTGCAAAGCCTCCCCTGATGGAACTGGAAGTCATTCTTTCATTTCTACAGCATGCTGTAAACATGCTCTAAATCAACAACACGTAGGTGAAGGCCAACAGATATCTAAAATGAATGCTATGGATTAATAATGATTTTTGGCAAAGAGTTCTTTAGAGAGAAAATGATGTAGCCTCGCAAAACAGGGTGATTTCTGATAAATAGGCAAAATTAGTTTCAGTTTTACGCTAACCCCAGCACCGGAAAAGCAGCACACAGTGTCATCCTGATTATGATTTCACACGTATTTTTATATTACAGACAGATGCAATATTTGGTTATTTGCTTCTATGTAAAAAGTAGTCGCCATGTTGTTGCTACACAGGGGCCTGTCAAGCGCTGCAGTAGCAACAGTGTAAAATACAGTAAAGGGGCCAGAAGGAGAAAATGCAAACATACAATAGCAGCAATTTCCTTATTCTCACTCCCCCTCCCTCCCTCAAAACACAGTGTCAAGCCACTAAAACACAGGGGATGAGAGCTGGAATTTCCTAGCGTGCTGTGTGTTAACCTGCTTCCAACATTTAAGGAAAAATAAGTCACAAAGTGTCAATAATTCTTACTCTGAATTAAATCCATTGACATGTAGGATTCGCATTTGTTTCACAATAGTGCTTTTTCCTGACTCACCAGCCCCTAAAAGAGAAAGAAGGGAGAACATTGTGATACACGATTCAGGCTAGGGGATCGGAGCGGTAGGGGGTTTTTTTTGTTTGTTTTTTGGACGCGACAGCATCTCCCACCTCGGCAGCATTTCTGTACGTGTGCATCCATGTGGCTCAGGCGCTGAGCCCGATCTGTGGACGCCTCGCTCCCTGCCCAAGAGAGCAGCCTACATTTTCCATAGGCAAGGCGCATCTCCCCTCTGGGCTGCGCCCGCCGCCCCGGCGGGCTGGGGCTGCTGCCCCCTCCTCGCCCTGCTCGCCCCGGCCCCCACCTCTGCCGCTTCCTCCTTACCCAGCAGCAGCAAGCGGTGTGTCGCTTTATAAGCCAGCCTCTCTTTCTGCAACTGCTTCTCTATTTTTTTGTTGGCTTCTCGCTGCGCTTTCTCATCGATACGCTGATCCTCCGTTTTGCTGTTGCCCAAACACCCCATAGCCGCTGCTCAGGGGGGATGTCAAATCGCTGCCCTTCTCAGATTTAGTATTTACAAGGGGGAGGGAGAGGGGGGGAGGCAGAAGACAAGTCCTTATATCCGCGCGTGTCTCTGCGACGGTTTCTCTCCGCTTCTTCCCACCCGGCTCGCTCACATAAAATGGTCTCTGGCCGCTCTCCGATCGCAGCGGAGTTGCCTGCTTCGCTCCCCACCAGAGATGCGGAGAGCAGGCGGCAGAGGTAACCCTGCCCCGGCAGGGAGGGGGTGGGGGGAGAAAGCTGGGCAAAAATGCCTAACATGCAACGAGAGGGAGAAAAGGGCTCCTCCTGGAAACCAGCCGGGTGCCGCTCTCCGCTCTCCCTCCCCACCGCGCGCACAATCCCTATATTTCTCTGTAAAGGTCTATTTTTGTCTTCCTAACTCAGCACTGCCTCTTTCTGCGAGACCGGGAAACGGCCCCGCTCCCAGCCCTACGCGCAGGGGAGCCGAAGGAGAAAGGTAAAAGCCGGACGGATCTACCTGGATCCCGCGGGGCCGGGGCCAGGCGGCGCCGCGGGCNGCCTCCGGACCCCCGCCCGTGGCCTGCCGCAGGGGCAGGGAGCCGCGGGACGCGGCGCTCGGGGACCCGGGGGGCTTTCCCCGACCCTGCCCCACGCTCCTCGGCGGTACTGGAAGCGCCCGGCCGCTAGCAGAGCGAGGGTTGGCACTCCTGGGTCTGGACTCCCAGGCTGGCACAGGTGATGGCTGCCACCGTGACTGACCTGCGGGAGCAGCGCCGGGAGCCAGCCCCTGGCCCCGGGGTGTGGGAGCGGTCGGGCTCTGCCCGCGTGTACCCCGACACACAGAGCACGCATATGCACCAACACCCCGCCTCGACTTCTTAACCAACACAATGTCCCTTTCCACACATGAAGTCCCGGCAGCACATGGGCCGTTTTTTTCCTTTTGAATATTCCAGACTGCATCAGCTGAAACAGCAAATGAAGCTGTCCAAATAGCTCACAATAATGTATAATCCGAACATGGTAACACACGTCTAATATCACTACAACAACAAATGTCGACAAGAAACTGTATCTCCGTTCCTTCATTTGCCTCCATTTTAGATCCTAAAATGAAACTTCAAGCTAGACAACCCTATAGGTATTCCTTTCTGCTTCAAACCTCTTGCCTTGCAAACTGGCACCTCAGTGCAAAAGCAGCAGTACAGCACCTGGCTCTTCCTAAACTCCCCCTGCGTAGAAACCACCTGCACTACTCAAACGTGATGCTTGATACATTCAGGCACAAGAACACTAGAGAAAGGAGGGACATTACTCTGGAGTCCCAAAATACTTTCAGCTTTTATTTCCAAATATTATTAGTCCCCCATACTTTCAAAAATGGTTTACTGAAAAATTAATACTTTGATAGAACACAGACGTGTGCAAAATCCTGGTCCCAAGTAAAATCAAAGAGATTGCCATCAACTTCAATCAAACAAAATAGCATTTTAATATAAAAAGTCTTGAGATGTATGTAGTAAAAAGAAACTAGAATTTAGAAGCAGAAGGATTTCGTTTAATTGGTTTTGATATTTTTCAATGGCTCCCTCACTCAGGTGGGCAGTGCTGAATCAAGGAAGAGAAATTGGTACTGTCTTCTTTGAGCACTCATCAGAGGAAGGTGAAAAGGGCAGGACCCAGAAAATGAACAGGTACTGCTCCACCTGTGGTTGGGTATGTGGAGTTTTCAGGTGACTATGAATTCTAGTGCCAGATACATGGTTTTGTGGTACTGCTTGACCTTAACTCTGGAAGCTGTTTTCATCTTCCATAGGTTGGGGGAGCTGTGGGGAGGGGTGGAGGTAACACACTGCAGGATTGACAGGATCTGCCAGGCCAAAATATGCATTTTTTAACTGTTACTGAGATCCTTTTTTTTGGGGACAGACTACTTTTTTTCCTACTGACATTTTTTTCTGTCTGGAGAGGCAAAAAGCACCTCAGATACAGAGAGGTTTGGAAGCACAATTCAGGATTACTGCTGTTTTTGGAGGCTGTCAGACACAGGATATATGATGAATAGCTTTTGTGAAGAGCAGTCATGTTTCCTCCCTGCCACAGCACTATGAGAGCTCAAAACTGAACGGCTTGGTTAGAAATCACTACCTGGGTCTGAATTTTCATAGTCTTTCATTGTTGGAAGCTGTAATTTCTGTTGCACAAGATGTGTGTAGCCATATTTATTACCCATGTAAATACCTCAGTTTGAGACGTTAAGTCCCAAATCTGGCTAGTGTCAGTCGGTCTGTAGGAATCTGTCTTGTTTCTTCCCCTCCTCTCCTCAGCAGTTTTCCTCTTTCACATACTAACATTGGGATTTTTGGTGCAGACTTGTTCCCAGATTTGAAATGGCTCAGTGCCAATAAATAGAATTTTACAGGATCCTGGTATATCTTGCTTTTACCTTTCTCCAAAAGAGGGAAAGTGTTTCTCATTTCCTCTCTCCCCCTCGAAAAACCCCATGACCCTTTTGGGTCCTTTCCTCCTGAGAAAAGATTACACAGTTCAAAAATGACACGCGCAAGCAACCTGTTCCCAGAAGGAACTTTTAGCTGTAATTATATTCCCAACCCTCCCTTTGCTTTTCCCAAACACAGCACTTATCCCGACATAACTGAACTTCAAAATCCTAGAAGCAATAATAAACAATAGAGAAATTTTCACCCCCTTCAGACACAGCTCTTTTTTTTTTTCCAGAGAGAAACCATAGCTATCATACGAATATGTCTCCTCTGCACACATATAAATCTAAAAACTCTGTAAAAGGTTGCAGCAGTGCTGCTTCACCAAACCAACTTCCAGTACAAATTGTACACAGGAATAAAAACAAAATCCTGGACAAAGGAAAGAAGACTCTTCCTGGTCTTCCCCTCTCTTCTGAAGCAACCAGTGTGGGATCCTCCTTGAGTTCCTGAAAGATGCGGTATTTCACATTCCTCTGCCCCTTCATCTCAGGCAACATATATATACATACATATATCTATGTACGCACATTTATATATGCATATATTTATAAATATAAATACACACTGAGTGGATATCTGTGTGCAAAAAATGAGATTTGCCTTCTACCTTTGTGCTCTAACTTGGTGCTATGCCCCTTGTGAAACCAGGCAATACAGCATAAGCCCTCCTGGAGGGAAACTGGAGACACCTTTAATTCCTGCTTTTGTCTTCGAGTTCTCACCTCAGGATGCATCATTTGGGAGCCTCAGGCTGAATGTTGGGGAGCGAAAACTGCTTGCTTGAGGTCATATGTGCATTCCTGTATGGAGGAGGATTGACAACCCAGCTGAAGGCACACTGGGTGGCCACCCCTGCCACAAAATCAGTCTTGTTTCTCGTGGCTGCTCTACTTGGAGTACGAAGGGACAGAAGATTTAATGTTAGTAAGAATTAATGTGGAGCTCCCACAGATGCAGCTCCAGAGACCTGGTTGGGCCTCCAATCCAGAGCAGGACTGATTCACAGCTTTTTCTTGCAAACACTAGGTAAAAGTGGAGAAAGTTTCTATACAGCAACCCTGCAGACCATTTACAGCCCATCTTCCCTTAACACAGCCTCCTTTGTGGCTTTGATTCTGTTTTTTAAAAAAAAGAGCAAATGGAAAGATGGAAGTAATCAAAAGCATAGGAGGGACCTAAGCCACTGGTACAGAGATTCTTCTGGCTTGCCAGTCTTCCTGCCTCAACTTTCACAGGGATCTCTGAACTCTGCTGACACTGTCCTCAAGTATGGGCATCAGGTGAGTAACACTGGTGACCTTATCTCTGCTTCTCCTCACTGACCTCTCTTTTCATGTAGCCTACTGCTGCAAGTCAGGATATGCAACTCACTAGGGGGTGAGTTTTTACTCAGCATCAAACTTGGGAGGAAAAAAAAAGAGAAAAATGAATTGTAATTGCATAGGTATTCAAGAAAAAAAATTCTTCCTCTTTAGTAATAAATTACTGGTAAGTTTCTCTCTCTGTAGATGTCAAATATTAACACAAAAGTACACACTCTGTGGAAGGCTACATTTGGAGTTTTATAAGACACATGAACCAGGAACAAAAAAAAATTATGACTAACTGTTTTAAAAATACTGCGTAAGGGTTTAGGAAAAAACCAGCATGTACTTTGCAGAGAAGTGAATATCATACTCAAAAACAAAAAAAATCTAACCTTCATCCTTTTGTTTAAACCCATGACCTCAAAAAAGTCATTACAATTCTTTGCGAGGGTCTTATCTGTTTTAAGAAGCAGGATGGGACACCGCGGACCTGATCCCCAGTCACCTTCACGTCCATTGATTAAGGACAAATTCACTGATGTAGAAGAGGGTCAGGCAATGCTGAGGGGTCTGGCAAAGCTCTGAGTAGCTCCTTGGCCTCTGGACAGGGTTTGCCGTCCCCATTCCCAAGCCATACTCCTTTCCTTGGCAGCCACAATGTAACTTACCTGACAAACCAACTTCTCCGGGGCCCACTCCTCTCCCATCTTTGCACAGCACAGGGAGCAAAAGGGAGAAAGCAGCAAAAGGGAGAATGCAGGTGACGTGATGAAGTAGAAGGCTGTGGGCTAAAGATAATAGTCTGAAGAAAAAGGTAAGTTTTCCATAAAAAAACTGCAGGCAGCAGTCCACAGAAATGACAATGATAGCCTTTAGCCCTGATAAAGCATTTGTGAGGGGGAGGATTAGATTTAAGATGGAGCCAGATGCTCCTTGGGAAACCTGTGTGGAAAAACATCAGGTGAAAAGCAGGTTTGCAGTATAATTACACTAAAGAAAGAGGAAAATCCTCTTTCATTCAAGCTAGCTATTCCTCATCCATGTCCCACAAGAAAGCACAGGGAACAGGGAACTTCTGCTCTTGCCATCCCATCAGCTCAGGGTTTCCCTTTGGACCCTTACTGGTAAAATAATTCCAGTGTTTATTCTTGTCTTTTCTGACTAAAAATTCCTTATCTATGAAGAGAGACTCACATGGCATCATTCCACGCACATCCATCTGTTGGTACCAGAGGCAGAAGCAGCTGATTGAAACTAACATAAATCCAGCAACGTCCTAATAGCATTTAAAAGACTAAGCAATCTGCAGTGGTTTAAATATTCTTACATATTACAATGAAATAACATTATTAGAATGACACAGATGCATTTGCAATAAGCAAAAGGGACGTCGTTTAATGAATCTGCAAGACAACAGCATTATAGGATACGTTACATTTTTGGCAAAACAGAAGGCACTTTTCTGTCACGAAAAATTTCACTTGGCTGGACACTCCGAGGGCAATTCCCCAACTTCTCCCCTCCCCCCCCAAATAAGGTAGTATATTCCCGTTTTCAGGCAGTGGAAAGTTAGTTCTAATCAGTTGTTTAGAAAAGTCGTCAGGATTAAACAGAATTAAATAAAACCAGGCAAAACATACTAATATCGCCATAATTTAGAAGTGAATTAATCAATAAATAAAGAAGTCAGCTAGAAATATAGCTGAAGTTACCACTTTCAGAGAAGGAGTAAAATCTATACAGGAGATGTCTTGGTTTCTCTGCAACATGCTGACATCTTGCACAGCTGTAAGAGCAAAGCCAAATCATTTGTCTGCAGTTCGTAAAAGGTTTTGTATGTCACGTAAAATTTTGCATTTAATAGTAAATGCTCAGGTGCTCATGATCTCACTATTTGGACAGGAACAAAAAATTGGAAGGAAAACGAACTTGTGAGACACTGAACATATGTATGATGTGCCTTAACCTCACCTTTAACTCCAAGGCACACCTCTGAGCAGGACACTCACTGTCATAGCATGCCTGCCTCCACCCCTGGTCTTTAGGTAACACTCTGCTGAGCTAGATTTTCTCTACATTTACCCCAAACACATCTGACCTGTGATTTCCTTGTATTACCCCTCTGTCTTGATATAAACTTCGAGATACCTTTTTGTTCCTTTTCAGTTGTTTTAACTTCTCTGCTTGAGAAATTAAGTTTTAGCTACCCCAGGAAATGGTTGATATTAAAAAAAAAAAAAAAAAGGAAGTCTCCACAAGTTTAAAAACTTACGATCTAATTCCTGTGAGTGCCTGCATGGTTAGTGGTATCTCTCAACAGAAAATTCTTACAAATATAGAAAATCATTGCATAAAACTACCTAAGCATGAAGGGAGGAATTCTGTAACTGTTTCTTAACCCTGTTTACGGATCCCAATGTTACACACAAGTGCAATCATTAAAAATTCCCTTCAGGAAGTAATGTTGCCAGTAAGTTGGTAGCCTCATGCACTCACAACCTGATTTACATCAATAATACTTACCCCAGAAATACAGCTTTTGCTTGGCTGCAAATCCAGATAAAATATTCAAACTTACTGAATAAACAATGTAGTATTTTTCTCATTACGCACCTAATTTTTTAAACTATACATCTGCTTGTAACAAATACCTGTAGAGTCATGTTCTTCTTGGCCTTTTGTGATATTAGATCTTAAGTTTCCTATAAGTATTTCTATGGTATATTTGTACAAAGCACATGATCGCTGGATTAAATAGCTCACACATATTTGCTCATAATTGAAGAGACATGGCTTGTTGACTCACGTGGTCCTTTCACAACAAGGTTTATGTTACAATTAAACTTCAGGCTTTCATGACATAAATTTATTTATTCCTCTGGACAGAGAAAATGGTCAATATGAAGACTAAGCAGATACATTACTTATATAGATTACTATTCCATCTGCATACCTATGTGGGAGAGAGGGAAAAACAATCTTAAGCAAAGCATGATAATCTCCTGGAAAGTAAGTGTACTCTTCTTTTTTTTCTACTATTTACTTATTCACTTTGTTCACTGCTAGTCTCAAATGCTATTCTGATAGAATGAGTTCATGAAATTCAAACCCATATGATTTTACTGATCTTATTTTTAGTAAAACCCAGAAGTTTTTTCCAGCATCTACTGGGCTGCTTGTATAACATGGATTAGATTCTTTGGAGCAAATATTTCTCACAGGATCATTTCACTTGGGGTGAAAGGTGATAAAAGCATTGGTGCACGAAGGAGAAGGGGGAAAGGTTGAAAAGTCCGCAGAACTTACAGACATTTTGGAACAAGCCATTTAATAAGTTACTGAGGAATCTGTATTTTTCTCACATACTTTGGGAAAGATAAGGTTTGTTTTTACAATAAAAATGCACAATGACAGAAAATTTCCTAAACTATGGTAACATTTTCTCTGGGTTTCAAGTTTCAGACTTATCAACAATGGTGCCATGTTTCTGTACAATCTGCGTAATTGTAGGCTTGGTTTTGGTTGTTTTTTGGTTTGGGGTTTTCTGGTTTGTTTGTTTTTAAGAAGACCCGTTCTAGCTTGATGCCTCACAACCTCCTTAAAATTTTAAATCCTTATGTCCCAATGATGCAGCACAATGTTATGCAGAACTATCACAGCAGTGTCTGAAGTTAGGAATAGCGCAAGTGCAAAAGGGGTGTAATCCAGCAACTTCAGCTAATGCATCTGCTCAGACACTGCGCTGTATGTTTTAAAACATTGAGAAGGTTTTAGAAAGCTTATAGCTGCTTGGAATATTTAAGAACTTACAACAACACTTACATCCTCAACCAATTTGCCTACCAATCCTAAAACATTTAAAGGGTTTTAAACCTACCCATATGCAGACTCTTCCTGCTCAGATCAGCTACACACAATCTAACACCCACATCACTAAACACAATGACAAGATTATGCTTCCATGTCTTTGCAGCCTGTTCTTCACAATATGCAAATCTTCAGGAACTGCATTTCTGATCCTGATGCAACAGCACAAAAGCTATTGTCGTAAGAAATGGTTTAACCTGTCAGCAACACTGTCACCACAATTACTACCACTAATAAAGATATGATCATAATCTGCCACTTAAGGATCATTAGATACATTATGACTATTGTACTCTTTTACATAGTTCTTTTACATGGACATTAATTGAGAACACTTGATTTAAATAAAATCAAGCACTATAAATTTTCATTGACAAATCTATTCTTAACCTTTAGACGGCGTAGGGTGCTGCTTGCTGATGTAGGGGAAATCAGCTATTAAAAGGGCTAATCCTGCAAAATATTTATCAGAAATACAAACCACTGTAACACTGTATACAAAGAGCTTGGAAGAAGCACACAAGGATGCTCTGTCTGAACATGTAAATGACTTACATTAAGCTAGGTTAAAACTCCTCAGTACCATTCAAATGCTTGTGGCCAATCCAACAATTTACAGTGTGTTTGGAATGGACAGCTGTACACTCAGAAAGATTCAAGTATATCTGTAAAAGGCACAGAGTACATAACAGAAGTTTATTCTATGTAATTGTTTTTATATAACTTTATTGAGGCTGCAGAAACTATGAAAAATATAGCAAATGCTTAAATATGAGTTGTATATGGATCTCATATGCAGCTCTTCTGCATGTGTCATAGAGTCCTCCCATCTGAAAGCTTAATTTTTGGAAATATTTCATCTCAGAATGGCCACGGTCAATGACCATGACAACAAATCAAAACTATGTGGGGATATGCCCTCCCCGCCCCCCAAATTGGAGGCTCAGAACATACCAAACAAGGCATTCCTCACTAAGAGAAAAATAGTAACATTATAGGAATTTGTGGAAAACATGATCAACACTGGTCACCTACCTTGAAGATAAAGGAACATAAATTGGCAGAGGTACAGAGAAGAGGGATGAAGAGGGTTAGCCTGGATGGCTGCCATCAGAGACTAGGAGGAGCAGGATTTATCAGAGCAGGGATCGCAGTGCTTGCCTGCGATGTCCAGGCAAAGCACATAGCGCACCATGGCTTGTCTTGCCATCCTGGGCACAAGGGCTGTGACCTCCTACTAGAGCAGGAACACCGCAAAGGGCTATAGCAGGCAGTGCTGTATTCAGAACTGTGGGTCAGGACCACTGGTTTTGCCTTACAGAAATCAAAAGGCATGTTGCTGCTTTCCAAAGAAATACAAGAGAGCTTTCCCATGACTAGAGAAAACTATTTAATTTATTCCAAACTGAACTGTTTCACCTAATTTAATAATTCTGGCTTGAGATGCTGCAAGCCATGTGTACATGAGACAGAAAAAAAAAATCAGTTTCAAGCTGCCAGAAGAGCCTGGATCTGGTGAGATCATGACTGCAGAAAAACATCACCAATATCCAGCCTGGTCCAGCTCAGAGAGTAGTGCAACTGCCTAAGGGGAGAGAGGGCACCTGGGCATCCCTTTCACCATGCTTCTACTTTATCATGGTGAGCTGCCGTTTCTGCTGGGGAAGTCCCATCCAGCAGAGGGAAAGGAGGCAGAAGATGGCAGGCGTCCACACACCTTTTGGAGCCTGTTCCTTCTATTGTGTCAGCAAACAATAGGCTCCTGCTAATCTGTGAATCTCCTCAGGCTCCCTTCATGCCTTTACCATACTGCTTCCCCAGCCCCAGTTACCTTCTCTGCTATTTACAGCTCCCTGAACCCTCAGATTATTTCTCTGTATGCCCTGCAAGGAGGTAAGTTGAAAAGAGACAAATATGTCACTAAGTCAAGTGCCCACATTTTCCAGTTTAACTTGGATACTTTCCATATGCTATCTCTGAAATTGTATGTGATTTGTAGCATGAAGCAATGGCTGTCTTCTGTTAACTGCACAGAGCTCGAAGCCAAAGATTAACAAAAAAATGGTGCTGTGGCAAAATACTTCCAGTACTGCCAAAAATCAGTGTTTCTTAGTAATTTCAATTGCCTATGGAATCCTGAATTAGGGTTAGTATACAATGGACAGTTTATCGTGTGTTGCTGCCATGAACTTGTTGAATATGGAGCCATAAGCAACCTGGTCTAGTGGAAGGTGTCCCTCCCCCTGGAATGGGGGTTGGAACTAGATGATCTTTAGGGTCCCTTCCATTCTATGATTCCCTTTTGTGTCTTTCTGGAAAATAATGAATGGATAGACTGCACTTCAAAAATTAAAAATATCAACAGACATAAAAATACAAACACTACATAACTATTAAGGAGTTTTTTTGTTTGTTTTGTTTTGGTTTTTTTTTAGGCATAGTATCAGATTTTAAGAACTAAATTTTAGCAGATGATTGTTCTAACTGTTATTGAAAATAGGATGGTAACTTACAAAGTCACACTTTATACTGAAAAATACTCTGGAATTATTTGGATTACTTATAAATGAAAAAATCTCCAATGCCATATTATCCGTATACAATACAAAAGTTTTTTTTTCGTTTTTTTACAGCTTCCTCTATTCCAAGTGTACGCTATGGTGGTTTTTTTTAATTTAATTTTTTTTTTTTACCTGGCACTTGAAAACCCTGACCTCAGATTTAAATATTTTTGTTACATATTCCAAGTTTATGCTTGGAATCTCTTCATTTGAACATTTTGGAGTTAACAGATCTATGATAAGCAGAGGAACTTCTGCTATGGGCCACACAGAAAATCTGCTATAATCATGCACAGTGAAGACATGACATTACATCCACCAAGAGTTAAAACTGCACATTATGCAATACTCTATCATCAGTAACAATTTTAAGCAACTGCAGCACAAAGGACTGAATCTAATAGTAAGTCAAATGTGGGGTGCAATGCCACAACTAAAATCATTCTAACACAGATGTTTAAAATCTAATTACAAAAAATATTAGATTATTATCTGATCAGTCCCTCCCTTGAAATGCCTTTTTCTCTTCCCAAACTATAAATGGATTCAAGGTGAGTTCATCTAGAGATCTAATCAGTGCCCAGAAATGCCTGTGAAATGGAAATAAAGGTTACTAGCAGGAAATACAGCTGAGCAACTGCAGCATATGGCAGCAAGCCAAAATTAGTGTATTCTCAGTGAAGTGTAAATAACTTGGAAAGTAAAGGTGCTGAGCTGGTGACTAGTCAAACCTGCTGGTCACCAGCAAGTGACAGAGCTTTTGCACGCAGTTTAACAACTCTGCTGCTGATTCATCATTTTTCATGGTATTTATGAATCCACTTTTTTCTTAAGAAGTTAATGCTAATACATTTTAATGCCTTTTTTCACTTCAAAAGGAATAGTTCTTTCAATACAGTGCTGTTCAGTTTAGTCCATGAGGCATCCAATGACCTCAAACAATGAGAAAATCCATATGGACAAGCAATTCATCTTCAACATCTCATGAAAACAACCCCAACTTCAGTGATGTTTCATGAAGATGGAAGAAGAAAAATGCTTCAGCTGTAAACTACTCCGTATCTATTGTGACAATACATTATTGTTTGCATTATTTTTTGGTATTTTAAATTCCTCCCCCTCTAACTTCTACCACAACTGCAAGCTAGTACAATTTGAATAAAATGCCTTATGTGTACTGATGCTAATACATATGAAAATTAGCATTTACCTATCAACACAATGAGGCAGACCTGAATTTCCCTTAAAATAAAAATGAAAAGCAAGCAGCATATCAGAGCTTCCCCCTTCTCCATGTAGAATTACGTAATTAAAAGCCTAAGGTAATAGGTATGCTATTGGTTTGTATGTACACACAAAAAAATTCTGTCTCTTGGTATGAAGTTACCTCTCCATTTAGTGTTATAATCAATCCATCAACTTCTTCATGGGCTCCCCACCATCCAAATATGGACAGAGTGTTCACCTTTATTGGCTGAGTTTCTGTGAAGTCTGATGAAACCGCCTTAGGATCCAAGGTCAATAAAGACTGCCTTACTTCTGAATTTTTTTTCTCCTAATGACCAAACCTTTCATTAAAATGCAAGATAGGGAATATTCAAAAGCTGTACATATTTCTATGACGTGAACAAGATCATGTGTATGCCAATTAAACTTTTAGATAAACACCTGCTTGAAAGTTTAAAAGAATCACTGTAGAGTCCTGCTATGAAGTTATAATGGACACTATGAAATTTATTTCATTCTGCAGATATACCCCTATTTGTGTTGCTTTTTTGTTACTTCTATTTTTGAGCTCTTCTTCACTATTGATGCCAACTTCCACAGCCTGTATTAAAGAGCTGTCCATATCAACCCACTTATGAAGCAGGCATACATGTCCTCAAAAATCCTGAGAGGCAGAATACAGACAGACCTTTAAATCAAGGGTAGGCAAACTTAAGGTAACACACCACTTTCAAACACGAAAGTTTGCAGAATCTGCTAATGTGTTCAAGTTATTGGAATCCACTTGCAAATGCCACGGGTTTTGTCACACAGTTTCAATGTGCAAGGTGGACCTTGCTTTTTGATATTCCCTTTCTGGGGGGAAGAGGGTGGCCGGAGAAGAAAGATCTGTATTTTCCACATAAAAATGCCAGAAGACTTAGGTTCAAGCTACTCAAAGTCAACATAGTTGAGCACGACTGGTTGGTTACACTGCAAAGTGACAGCCCAGTGATTAGATGAGCTACACGAAGAAGCTGCTCCCTCACTGGGCTGCTTGCCAGTTTTAATCTTTAGCTCCTGTCAGGTCAGACAACCCAAATAAGAATGATTCCAGGTATTCTGAGAGGCTTGGCAGAGCTAGGCACACAGAACAATTTTCCTTTGAGTTTGAAAAATCTACCGCAAACGGGATTCATTGCCATAGCTCACAAAACCTACACAGCTACCAGTAGGGGTTCATATAACTTTCCATAGCAGCCCAGAGAAAGTGCTGATCAGAACACAGCTTGTTTCATTTCAGACAACAGCTAGGCAAGGTCAGGCAGCTGGAGCAAACTGAATACATCCTGGTCTACAATTACTCTGTCATACCACTGACATTTTTATCGAGATGGCTATCTTTAGAATAGGAAGTAACCACATCAAAAAATACCACCTTACTTTTCTTTCTGTTCCCTGATCTCCTTTACTAGCTTTCCAAGTCTAATTGTCAGGACTAACCGATCATTTTATGAACGATTTCATTCTCTAATTCTTATAGATGCCTTCTTTGATACATTTCTTTCTACCCCCTTCCCCCCACCCCCTCCCCCAACCACTCCTCTGCTCTGTACTCTCGTTTGGGGCCTTTTCAATACCTGCCATCCACTGTAACAACCAATGCCAGCAGCATCAGTTTTGCAGGAAATCATATTGTTGATTTCAAAAAGTTGTGTGAGAACCCAGAACCATCACAAAAGAACGATATAAACTTTAAAACCCCCTCCCTCTGACTTTTCCTGCTTATAAGAGCTGTCAGCAGCAGTCTCTTTTCCTTTTTGATACAGATGATACACATTTCACAAGATTGCACTGAATATGTAATTACATAAAGATAGGAACTAGCCCTTTGAAACTCTCCTTCCTGGTTTATGGGACATAAAAATCTCTCTCAAAAGAAGCTGTAAGACTCCTGTTTCCTGAAAAACTCCTGCTCACAGATCAGTATATAAAATTCTAATGTCCCACCCCATTTCTCAATGCCTCTTTTAAGCAGTAAATAGGTTTTGAATGATCTTGAGCAACAAAAAACCAGACACATCCTACCTTCAAATATACTTTTCAAGAAAAACTTGATTAAAGCTGGTGAGAGAAGAAATTGGGACATTGTGAACAGAAACATACAGAGCATGTTGTAAGGTATCTACTATTCCTAAAAAATCAGAGGCGAAAACATGAAAAGCAAAGCATGTTGATTTTTTTCCCTCCACAAACAAATATATATTAATTTTAAAAAACTTTGTCCATTGTTCAGTACCATATCTATATCTTAGAAGCGATGATAATCAACGTGTTTCTGTTGAAGTACTGAATGAGTAACCTTCAACCTAAGGCTGAAGGCCAGGTGACCAACCTTAAAGACATATTTACATTGTTATTTTTAAAATGCATTTTATGTTGTATATTTCATTACAAATGTTAAGATTCCAAGTGTGTAATAGAGAAATAAATTAAACATAATAAACATGACTTATGGAGATGACCTCAGAGTTAGAGCATAGGAGGTACTTGGCTGTGGAACAAACAACTTCTGGAGATGTTCCAGGACTACAAACTCCCCTTTTTTTCAATTAGATGATCTAACAGACCCCGTGATGATCCAGCACAACAAACCAATTGACTGGGGACATGCCAAGTAATAAAAACAGTAAAACATGATTTTTGCCTCTTAGCACTAGGAATTCACTCTCGTTACAAGGGGGCTCTTCTGCAAAAAAAAAAATAAAAGAATCCAGTACTGTAATACACAGTGCTGAATTTCACACTTATGATTATAAGAAGATCCTCTTGTTCTAAGAAACTGAAAAAGTTTGCTGCAGGACATTAAGAATTTTAATACAGGGACTATCCTTCATCAACACAGGGTAGTGGTTAGCACACTTCCAAGCAGTCGCATTTCAAACAGTTTGAAACTAAAATCAAAGCAAAACCAAAATCTAAGCAGGATTATCTAAGGATTCGTCACTGTGTAAAAATAGATCATGTGTTTGATGCTCAATCATGAAACACATTACAGAAACCTGAAAAAAAAGGTGTACATATACACAGACATACAAACACTTTTCTGATGGTAATCACACACATGAAGAATTTAAAACAACAAAAGATATCCAGCACAGACATAAACTAAAAGGTGAAAAGAACCCACAAGAGATGTAAGTTGTGAAAGAAACAGCAACAGTTTAATAGTGAGAAAGCAGAGCTCTATGGGCCTTAGCTGGCTGCTTGTCTTCAGGCGTGCCCCAGCGCACAACTCGTGTGTTTGGAGTACATTTTCCCCCACTCGCTTTCTCAGCTGAAAAGCTAATGAACCCTCAGTAAACAGACTTAAGTTCAAACATCATTAATCCTGCTATTAAGGTATATCACTAAGAGGTTCTCCCACTTATATAGTTATGAAGTGCCTGGCAACAAGGACATTTATAAATAATTTCTCTAAAGAAGGAAAGACTGACCTGAATTTTATTGCAGATCACTAGCTGTGTCATTCTTTACAGTTTCAAGCCCCAGAACAGTAGCAAGAAGATGAAAGATTCCCCCAAATTTGTGCACAAAAGGTTGCTGCCAAAATGGCATCAACTATTTTGCAACAGGTCCGTAATGTAAAATGTCTCAATCATTCTTTTAAAGCATTAGTTATGATAAAAATTAACAGGGGCCTTCAGGCCAGAGCAACATCAGGCATCTCTAAAGCTGTCTCAAAAGCAAAGGTTTCAGTGAAGCCATACTAATATGAGTATGGTTGCTGAACTGCAGGCAAAGCACATCAAGGTGGTGTCTCCTCTAAAAGTCCAATTCAAGACACCAGATGGCACCAGCCTTGAAGCTGTCCCTTCTCCTTACGTGGGAGCAAGGAGTGAACCAGGAAGGACCTGTTCCAATCACCCCTTTTGTTCAGTTCTCTCCCTTCTTCCTTCACAGTGACTCCACTACCACATGTTTTACAGGTCCAAAAGTATCCCTCCCCCATATGTTTGGCATGCTTTGGTTAGAGGACAGCAAGCTGTTACACATTTCCCTCACAGGACCAAGAGCGTATCTAGTATGAGATGCAAAAGTTTGCATTTTGGCCACAGAGGACATGCGCTTGGTCATTTGATGGGGAAGGATTATACTGTCCAAGACTCTTCCACAGACACTTCAAGACATGTGGCCTGCTCCAGCTGGAAGATGAGCATCACCATTCACAGCAGTGTGGTTTCTGAGGAACGCATGAAAGGGGCTTCCAGCTGTAGAGCACGTTAAAAAAATTTGGGATTTCAAGTTGCATGCAAAATTTTTGTTTTCTTGTTCAATTTTCCCCTGCTTGAAAGAAATTTCTTCAGTTATAATAGTAAAGCTGAATACCATGGAAAGAACTAAAGAGCAAGTAGCAAATCATGCTCTAAAGTGCCATTAATGTTGTCCATTGTCCTGCCATCAATGCATCCACCTCTCACAAATCTACACAGTATTATCTGTCATCAATGTTCCTACCAACATGTTGCATGTCTTACGGTTTGTCCTTTACCTCCAGTGTCACCTGAGTGTCCAATAATGATAATGATTTGGCAAACTCAAAGCTGCCAGGTAGGTACAGACTTCCCTTTAAGAACATAAATATGGTTCATTTAATTGTTTTGGATTTAGTCAGGTCTGCAAAGTGTTTTTCAGTGATTAAAGAAGCCCAAATGCCCCAAATGAACAAAGATGGCAGTTTTCTCAACCAGAGTTCAGCTAAAAAACAGGTTATGATCCACTGCTCCTGGTGACTTCAATTCAAACAAAAGCACAATAAAAACCATGAGAATACAGAAGGGTAAAGAACTGATGGTGATGCGGGAGTTTTTCAGAGTTGAATTGAGGCATCATATGAAGAATCTCATGCAGACATGAAGTAGACAAGTTAATGTAAACATGGACTCATTAATACACAGATCATAGAACCATGGAATCATTAAGGTTGGAAAAGACCCCTAAGATCATCAAGCCCAATCCTTGACCAATAACCACCTTGTCAACTACACCACAGCACTAAGTGCCACATCCAGTTGTTTCTTGAGCACTTGAAGGGTTGGTGACTCCACACCAACCTAATCATCCTTTCTGTGAAAAAAAAATCTTCCTGATTTCCTCCCCTGGCACAGCCTGAGGCTGCATCCTCTTGCCCTGTTCGTGATGAAGTGCATTTCTCTTTCCCATCTCTTTTTAAGACATAGCTAACCCACCTAAAAATTTATTTTGAACCTCTATTTGCAGTACTTAGTAAATTATGCAATTCTGACTAAGATGTGAATTAGAAAAGATGAGAGGTAAATTAGGTCATAAGAAGACAACCAACATTGCAATCAATCAAGGTTTCATAATTTAAAAAAAATGAAACCATTCATCAGCCACCAGATTTTTTTCTCAATCTCTGAAGAGTATGTGACAACCATTGAGGTTGGAGGTGGCAGAATTTTTCCCAGATGTCTCCTGATTCCATTTCATATTTTATTTCAACATTCTTTTGATCCCCTCTCCCAAAATAGTCTCAACAAATACCATCTCTATGATCTCAGTACTGACATGAAAGAAAGTCTCCAAACTTTCTCAATCTGTGGATGCATATGTATTGAATGTTAAACTACTGACATTTCAAGAGGCATCTTTAATGTATTTACTGATTCTTTGTTTCAGCTCTAGCTTGCATGTTACTCAAGAGCACAGGTATGAAGGCAACTGTTAATATGCATTTAAGAAAAATTTTACCAAAAAAAGCTTAGGTAAGTAAGGAGATAACAGTGGGATGGAAGGAGGTTTAATGCAACACATCAAGAAGAACAGAGACTGAAGAAATATGCACCTGGCCAGACCTCAGGACTGTATTAATTGGGGAAGATGTGCAAAAAATGAGATGTTGAACCAGCAGAAGTGGGAACACTGTTGTGAGAGAGTAGCTGAAATGCCATTTGCCACACATATTAAAGTTAAAATTCTGCAAGTGATGATCAGCATAGATAAACAAGCCTGAGATCCGCTAAAAGCAAACCTGTGAAGGCGTAAAAAGCAAATGGAGTTCTTGAAAGAAGAGTTTAATATGGGATTACAGGTATTTATTTACTGCTTTTGGACACTTGAAAGAGAAAATCTGTTACTATTAAAAAAAAACCCCACAAACAAAAAGACCCCAGCAAGTGCAAGTATACCACTACATGTCTCAAAAGCAAAAAAGAGAAGTCCTTATTTTCTGTAACTGTGCCAAAATATAGGCTTTCCAATGACAAAAATGCAGAAATCTTCCAGCTGATTCCCCTACCTTGGTCCCTTTTGGAGTTCCTCAGCCTTTTCTAGATTTGCGTGGCCAAAATATCTCTGCCTACTGACAAATCGATAGACATAAAACTTTCTCATAAAAGCATTGTTAACACAGATAAACAGACTACACATTAATATCATCAGAATATTCTGTCAGTATCCCTGTGACCGTTTCAGTACTTAGTTGACTCCCTGAAAATAAAACTTGTGAAAGGCCTTTGAAACAGGAAGAAAACTGTCTGCTGATTGTCTTTGCTTCACTACTCCCCAAACACATTCAAAGAATTCTAGAAAATGAGTGAGACGCTATATTTCCCTCTGCAGAGACTGTGAGGCCAAGATGAGCCCT
Organism: Donacobius atricapilla; assembly: GCA_013397315.1. Classification (NCBI taxonomy): domain Eukaryota; kingdom Metazoa; phylum Chordata; class Aves; order Passeriformes; family Mimidae; genus Donacobius; species Donacobius atricapilla. Next base: position 263,220 of record WBMY01002465.1, read on the forward strand.
TACCTCTTTCAGAGGAGCAGACTAGCACATCCAAGCTGGAATCTGTTTGTGTTTATTACTTAACCAAAAAGAACAAAGCATCATTAAGTCTATTACACAAAGAGAAACTTTGCAGACAGTTCTTGGTTAGAGCTAAGAATGTTTCTGCACACTTAGCAGCTGCCAACCCCCCAGAATGAAAATGCCTCCTTATTGTCTCCACAGAGTCGAATTCTACAGTAATACGTAAACAGATAATGTTCTTCTATGTAAAAGGGTACTTCAACATATCAAGAAACAAAGCAAAACATGTGGACTGTTTTGGATTACTCTGAAGTTTGGCACATTTACAGGGACTGGGGCAAGGGGCAGGAGAGGACACAGATAACATTAATGTTCTTACCTTGAGCATCTGTAAATAAATGCATATGTAAATCTGAGATACAGCTAAATTTTCCTTTGCCCTCACTACATTATTTTTCTAAATGTTGCTATTCTTTTCCCACATCATAAAGGTGACTGTTCAAACGATGGCTTAGACACTGAAAATGTTCTCTGTCTCAACACTTTTCCCTGGATTTAGAGTATAGCATTCACTGTATAGTCAAAAAGCAAAGGGAAAACAAGATTTCAAGTCCAAATGTTAGCCCAGGCACATGTTTTATGCTTAGAAGATGGTGTATCTGAAAAAATTATATAACCAAATTAATTTCTAGCTGATTAGTTTTCACTTGAGGAGAGAGGATGGAAGAGACAGGCTAGACACTGAATTTAAACTGTGTCAGTTTACATAACATGACTGGCAGAAAACTGAAAATTTGTAAGAAAAATGCTACAATTGGCATTTGTATGCTTTTGTTTTGAAGAAATGTAAGCAGAATTCTTAAGAATCGAACTTATTTTAAAAAGAGAAACTGAATACATGGATGCATGATTTCAGGGCCAGGAAATTTAGAGAGTGAAGTAAAGAACTAATAAGAAAAGGGGATTGAAGCTGTAGTGAAAAATGATGGGTATAAAAAGAAAAAAATAGTGCAGGTGGAGAGAAGAAAGGAGAAGAGAGAAGATCCTTATCCAGATGCAGAGAATCCAGATCACAAAGAAAATAATATAGGTATTTGACAGAAAAGGAATATTGGTGGGAGGAATGCTTGTCAGCTCCATATTCCCTTCCCTTGAATTCAAGATTGGAGTAACCCTTTCCTTTAACTTTCCTTTTAAGTTTCTTAAGCATCACCTCCCCTGCTCTTCGAATGTGAGTGTCATACTCTTTATGTAAAACCAGGAGAGAGAGCAGAGCTTGTGGCTGCTGTGGGGAGAGGGAATATAAGCAATTTGGCTATTCTTTAGAAAAACCTTGACCATTATGAATTTTTAACTTCTTCCCCGACCAATGTGTTTCATGTTCTAGGGCAATTCCAAAGAAAATCCTGGTGCTAGACTCCTGCTACTCTGGGAGTACAAATCTAAATGCTGTCAATATGTACTGAATTCTTCCCTGTAGAATGAAACACCTGACAAATTCCGCAGTTTCTTTCACTCCTATGCCACTAACAATAACTGTTCACTAACGTCTCATTAAGCCTACAAACCACCATCACCTCCCCTCCTCTGTCACAGCTGACAGATTTATGAAATCACATCTTTCTTATAACACATGCATGATCTTCTGCATCACATTACAATTCCATCTCTGCCAACATATTCCAGTTGTTCCCTACACCATTCATTAGGGCTGGAGGGTGGCTGCAGTGTTCCCACAAAACTGTCCAAACTGCTGCTGGCACTTACTAGGGACAGAGCAAAGGTGGCATGTGTATGTGTCCCAAATGTTTCTCAGTGAATTTTATAAAACTCACCACTCTGGAAAACCATCAACTATCATCACAAATCCTCTGAATGCTCCACATCTGGACTGCAAATTCTGGGCAATGACTCGTAATGTGTAGCACATCTTGCTATTACCGCTGTCAGATCAGAAAGAGGTGCTGAGTCTTGAGATCTGTCTGTGTTACATATATCTAAAATATTCTAACCAGTAATTTGCAAAGTGACCCCAAAAATGCAAGATCTGATCTGGATTGAGAACATCACATTAGTACATGTATGAATAATAACTTAGTATGAACTAACTTAAAGATGCATCAATTCCAACTGCATGTGTATGTATTCTTTCTGTCAAATTTGTTGCAGTTTTGGAGTTCTTTTATTTGAGCAAAGGATGTGGTTATTTTCTTCTACATAGGCAGCCCACGAATTTCTAATACAGTAATTTGAATAGAATTCCTGTCCCCACTATTTGCCTGAATTAAATAAATATTGCACAAATTCTACAAATAGTACATATAGAAATATGGTGTATTACATAAATCAATGAACTATCCAGCTAGGAGCTCTAGAGAATGAGCAAAGATGATGCTTTAAGTCACTAGTGTTTCAATTGTTCAGCCGATTGCTGTGAGAACTGCCTTGTTGAAAACCTTGGCACTTTGGTGTGGGGGCAGGAGGAAAAGACATGTAAGAATGAGGGGAGGAGAATGAGGTTAAGCTCAAGAATAAAAAGAAATAAAGTAAGTAATGCAAAGGCTTTGTCTACAGAAAATTCTGTGCAGGTTTTGGGAGGGAAAGGACGTTTATCCCAGACAAAATCTAGCAACTATAACCTCCTTAGTTTTTACCTCTCTTAGTGAGCACTTTTTCTTCTCTTTCTCTTATCGAATATGTTACTCACTAACTCAGCCACATTTCAGCAGTGAGCAATAGCAATATATTTCCCTCCAGAAATTTTTTGATCCCATATTACGCTCATTAATACTGCCTTGAAATAGTATTTTAATACTTACAATAAAATCCAACCTACTCTTAGAAAAGCACATGGTATAAGTTATGTAACATATTATTAAAACTAGGAAATATGGATGGTCTGCTCAATATTGCAAAATGAAGAAAGCAATGCCAAGATGGTGCCTTGAGTAAAAATTGGAATCACACCACTAAACTGGATGAATCAAAGCCTGGAGATGAGTTTAAATTTCTGACAAAGTTTAGTTCAATCCCAGCCAGAAAAGCCTCAAGCAACTCCACTGTTCTGAATTGTTTTAGCTTTTCTAAACAAATCAGAACAGCAAGTGCTATTGGAGTCATAAACAGATTTCCTATTTAGAATGCACAACTTTAAGGCTATTGACCACATTCCCTCCCTTCCTGTCCCAATTTAAACTTGGCTTTCACAGCTCCTGCTGAAACCTGAGGTGAGCCAACTTTGAACCAAATTTAGTTTTGTCTGCTTTTAATTTGATTGGACTGGCTTTCAAAACAAACCAAGCAAACTCTCACAACACTGGGATTTCAAGTTACTGAACTTCTTTTGCATAATCTCTCCCTTTTTATCCTAATATTACCCCTTCCGCAGGGCTGATAAAATATTAAAAATATACTTTCAAATGAGGTTTTGTGTTTGTTTTTTAAGATCATACAAACCATTAAAAAATGAACTATAAGAATTGAAAATTAAATCAGTGTGCTCATCCACACTTGAAGCAAAGCTCAGTATATATAGGAGGTGTGCAGAAAACATGGTCCAAAGCTAGCATTAATCCCCCCCCCGCCCCTGCAACTGGTTGATAGTGGAAATAGCCTCACATCAGGGAGCTTTTAAAAGCATCAGTATGAGAAAAAGGTGCCTCTTAGCACAGGCCAACTAAATAGCATGTTGTCACAATCTTACAGCCCTGCTCTTGGATGTCTCCCTGATTTATCCTCTACCTGCTGCTGTCAAAGTTTATTAAGTCTTGTTAAAAACATCCCAGTATGATTACTGAGCAGAACTCTGGCAGCTGGGATACTGCTGTGACAAGCTCAAGCTAATTCCTGCTGAAAGAGAGGAATGCCTTACCCACCACACAGAGTTACAACAGCTGCTCTACCACAGTATGGACTCATCACCTGAACATCAGCTTGTGCCCTCCCAGGCAGGAAGTTGTGTAAGTTTTAAACAGAAAGGAATGAGCTACTACATCATACTTTTTACACAAGGAAAAGAATTCCTAAATCGCTGAAGACTTAATTCTTACTCTCTAACTCTCAGGAAAGATTTTCCTGACTAATAACCCTGCTTTCCTAGATTACCAGATGCAAGAGCAAGGAGGCTAAATGCTCTTCTAAGAAAAGTTAAAAAAGGACTCTCCAGTCAGAATTTCCCATGGCTTGCTTAGATTTATCTTATGCTTAGATAAATAGAATCCATAGCCCAAAACAAAGAAAAGCTTCTACTGACCACAATGTGCCAAGATTTTACTCTTATCTATTTAGAAAACAAGGAGAAAATAGTATGTTTTGAAAATCGAGTTTTAAATTACCCGTCTCTTGACTGAGTATCGAAGGCAATCTAAACAAAGAAGCAGCACTGAAGAAGCTATTACTTAAAGTGATCGGCTAATTATATAGTTTTAAAGTATTGTGTCCCACATGCAGGTAATAGAATAGCTATATATATATCTACACACCTGGGATAGCAGTAAAAATATCACAAATATTTGCTTTATTATTCATAATATACTTCACTGCTCTGGCAGCAGAGTGTTAAAATCAGACAAACAGCAAACCGGTTAATGATTAATCTATTAATCTATTTCTACTACTGCCAGTGAGTTGGTAGTGGAATACCACCAGCATTCCTGCAGAAGCAAAAGTAAGTCCAGGTACTACTTTTACTGTTCCTCCTTCCTCCAAGTGAGCTCTTTCCCAAAGTCCAGTCTTTTTCAGATTTTAGTTACTTGTCCTCTGCAAAGCTGCTTTTTGCCATGTGGCCAGATTTTAGTTTCCCCAAGTAAAAGTACAGGGTTAAGGTTGTTCTGTGCTATCCTCTCTGAAATATTTTTTTTCCTTCTCCAGGTTCAGCATACTTCTGTTATTTTTTTCCCATACACTTCACACAGGAACAGTTTCCAGCACCAAAATAGCTTGTCCACCACTGGGAAAAGAGAAAGTAGACCCATTTTCCTGTACACTTCTTAAAATGGTCCTCTTGCCAAGCATTGTTTCTCATCTGTTGTGGAACATGACACCCTATTTAAATGTCAACATGAGTTCAACTGGGGCAACCAGTGTATTTTTGAAGTGGCTGTACACCGAGCTTCTTCCCTACTACCATCAGGTTACTAAGAGACCACGTTTACAGTTTCTGGATTAATAATAATCCCAATGTGCATGTTATTTTAACCTTTATATATGCCAAAATTAGAGGAACTGTTAAATTAAGAATTTCTCATCTGTGCGCAGCTATTGGTACTCTGCCATCGACATGTTGCACTGCACCTCTAAAGCCACAACCACTGAGTAACTTAGGGGTCTGTGTGCTAAAACGAAGTCCCATGGGCATTTGTGCCAGAGCTAGTAGAGACTCACTTAAAAAGTGAGGGGTCTAACACAAAAGCCTGCATCTGAGTGACAAGGCTCCAGATGTGCATTATGAGTGTTGAAAAATGAAAAATGTACATTAAAATCAACACACAAAAAAGTACGGTTTAGGTAATCATTCAGGAACTACACACCTACTGATTTCACAACACTGAAAGTGTGAAAAAACTTCAAGCTCTTGGTTAGCTTCCAAGAGAAAGGCAAAACATAAACACTCATAAACCCCCCAAATAATGTGTGTAGTTAGTTAACAGCTTCAGAAAAATGCATCTATTTAAGATCCCCAGACACCTTGTCTTTTTATCTGTTTTGGTTTTCTTTTTTTGTATCATCTGCCAAAGAGAGAAAAATCAAAGAAGTTCTTTTTGTTTGTTTCTTTTAGAGTTCCTTTGCCTAAGAAAGCACTGCTCTCATACACCCATGTTCTTGAAGGAAAAGAACAACTGCACGTCAATTGATAGTTGCCACAAGATAGTTGTTGAGAAGATCAAAGCAGATTCACCATTCCAAGGGTTAGCTTCCACTGCTGCCTCACTATCTCCAGAATATTTCAGAGGCATCTTTGAGAAGAGGATTTCCTGTTGCCCGAGCACACAGCCAAGAAGAGTCAAGGTCTCGGAAAGTTTCTTGGGATGTCTCAAAGTACAGTACTTGGTCACAGAGGAGACACTGAGAGTGTCAGCTACAAGCAAGCCCAACTCCTAGAAGCCAAAGGTAATTGGCTACATTGAAATATCAGAATTTTGGTCAAACTGTAAGTTGTCCAGTAGTTATTTTTCAGATAGTATTGATAATGTCTGCTTTTGTTTCAAAGTTAATGTTTAGGACATATATATTATGAAACCATATACCTAACACTCAATGAGGTATTTCTCACGTGTGCTTCAAAGCTTGTATTCAAAACAGATGCTAGAAGTCATAGAAGTACCTTCCAAAGAAAATATGTATAACATCTAAATCTTGAACTCACAACTAAAATCACCAAATTCTTAAATTGAGAGTATACAATAACTTAGAAGAAATACAAAGGTTTAGTGGGAGGAAAATGTACTGGAATAATCCAATGTATTTGACAGTCAAGGGTGCTAGAATAGGAACAAAAAAGTCTAAACCAGTCAATGCAAAGCGGAATGAGATAACAATACTTCCCCATAAGGTGCTTTCAGGTCTTAACAAAAGCTTCGCTTTTGAAAATCTCTACAATTCATGGCTGACAAAACCAGAACAACATAACTGATAACTGTACACCCAGAAAATATAATACAACACAGTAACTCGATATTTGTGCATAGTCTTCCACTTTTCCTAGGAAATGATTAATTTGTTGTCCTAAACAAAATAGCCTTTGGTTATCACAGATGACTATTAAATTACAAGAACTATGCTGAAATAATAACTACAAACTCCATTAAACAAAGCAGCAACAAATAAGGATTATAAAAACAAAAAGGATGCCAGAACAATCTTATTTTGGTCCTTAGCATGGACAGGAAGATCGAAGACTGTAATTGAAGGCTGGTGTATCAACTTTTCCGTAGGTCATCTAACTCCTTTCAGTAAGCAAGCCAGCTGCTTTCAGCGTGATTCAGGGCAAAGGTAATCACTTTTCTCTGAGTCCTGCTTCACCTTCACAGAAGCTGTGTGGAACTGCATCCATAGAACACAAGGACAGCAGTAAGGAAAAGGCTACAAAGCAAGTTCCTGGTCAAATAATATAAACATGTGGACAAGAGAAGGACTGTGGATAGACAGAAAATAGGTTTTCTTATTTCAAACATTTGAATATTGTTTTGGACAATTGGAGTGTGTCCTCATCTCTAGATCCCTTTGTAAGCTTGTATTTGGATAGATATTTGATTTGAGAAACAGTGACACTTAGCTAAAAATAGTCAGGCTGAATACCTGTTTGGTTGGTTCTGAATTTAGAGATAGCACCTAAACACTTGCTCTATTATTAAAATACTTGAAATTTGCTAACAAAATTAGCAGTCATTAATTTTTGTACTATGCAACCACCTCCTGGCTCTGTAGCACCACATACTAGACACCTCTTCCCTGGATATTAGCTCTAATTAAACAATAAATAATTTAATTCATGAAAAAATGCATTGAAAACCTCATGTAAGGTTGTGCACCTTACACAGTGTGATCTCCACTTCTTTTGCACCGTGTATCATCAGAACCACAGCAATCTGAAGTTGTTTTACAAATTTCTGAGAAAAGGGCAGCTGCACTTAACACATATCTCATAAGAACATTGAAATTACCAGGATTTGAAATATATGTCAATTCATTACCAAGAACTATGAACTTTGTATTGAGCTGTTGCACACATATTTCAGTTATATATCAAGGTCTAAATTATTTCTCCCCCTCTCAGAGGCTTCAGTTAAATTTTTTTAAGAAAACCACCGGTTCACTGGACTGCATTTGTAGACCTAACAGTGCAAAATACCCGAACATAAATAAATGCTCATAGTCAGCAGAAACCAGTGCCTGTGATCCACAGGAACAGTGAGCACTCACAGCTACAAGCAAAGCCAAGGGAAGGGGAGGGGAGAGGGAAAGTTGGCTGAGGGGGCAGGGAAGGAAGCTGTGCTCTGAAGATATGGTGGAAATTTTGTAATTGTTTAAAATTTGGCAAACAACAAACATCTGGCAACCTCCATAGCAGGAGATTCTGAGCCCTGCCTATGATTTGGTCCCTCATGCAGTGCAGCAGGAAGACAGTTACACATTTGATACAGCCTGAAATCACAAACCATTTTAGTAGTAATAGCTATTAATAACTCCTTCTGCTTCCCAGGCAAGGAGGAACCAAGCCTAAACATACAAGAACATCGATTTTGCTAACTTGTGTGCCAACATGGAAAATCTGGGCTCAAGGTGTCTCAAGAAATTTGAGAGAGCAGACGTAGGGGTAAACTATGTTCCACTTCTGCATATTTAATGAATATTTATCTTTATGGACAGAGATTTGGAGGATATTTTTTTCTCACTGGAATCCCATCTCCAAGGAATTTAGGTCTGCTTAAGCTTTGCTTTCCACATTTTTCTACTTATTTAGAAACTATATATATAGTTAATAAATATAACAAGTCACATAAAGCATAAGGTGTACCAAACTACCTTCTCTATTCAGTTTTTTTAGATGTGGCTTAATATATTAACATGGTTAGACCACGGTCAGGTAAGGGGAACTCTCACTGCAATAAAGAGGGCAAAGTTTAACTTAAGCTCTAGGTAACATATCTTCTATAAAAAGAAGTTACCCAATTTAGTATTTTTGAATTTAAATATGGAGTTTGAACTCTATTTTAGGGCTGTTTCTAGACTTGATCCAAGACCCTTGTTGCTTTAAAATACTTTTGAAAATAATTTTCTTTAGTGAAAAAATATATTTCTCATTTAAGAAGTTATATTAAATATGTGTTTGATATTACAGCCTTCATAAAACCCCCCACATCTTTCTAATCAATTTTTACTATGAAAAGAGTTTGTTTTTGGAAACTTTTCAATCAAGGTGTGGATCTCCATCCTAAGCTTTTCAGAAAATTTTTTCACTGTCTTCTCTTCATTTGAAGATAATGAAAAGCTGAATGTTGTTTGAGGGGTGGGAAAAGAAAATATTGGGAAGATAAGGCAAAAAATGCTACTCACCACTTCTGTGAGATTGTGACAGAGTGCAGAGCACACCAAGAACACTTTTGCCATGTAAAATTGTGTTCTATTATTTGCTTAATATAATTATATTATATTGACAGAAAACATTTGAGAGCTCTTATCTTTTTGACTTTTTTTAAAGATGAAGCAAAGTTTGCTTCTTGTCATGGTCAGTGCAGACCTGACAATCTTCAAACCCACGCCTCAACAAATCAGTTTGCTGAGTTTCCCCACTTGCCAAAATTAATCTCATTCCAGGTAAATGCCTGGCACCTGTTTCCATGTTATATTTCAAATGCCCATTTCAATTTTTTTTTTTTTCCCCTCCGGAAGTCTCTTTCCTTGAACAGGAATCATTTCATGGATCACTTCAGGCAATGAGGAAGACATGGTGACACAGTGATGTCTCGTGATATGTATTTGCCAAAATTGTTTTTAAAACACAGGGAAACAAAAGCTGCAAGAATAGAAAAAGCTAATGGACTGTATACAGCAAATCCGCAGTTCTTTTCCCACTTTTTACCCGGCGAAAGAAACCTATTTCTCCACAATTTAAACAATTTAGCAGGTGAAATAACAACAGCTTAGCATAGTCCTTTCCCAGCTAGCGCCAAATACCAAAATCCACCACAATGTGACTTTAGGATCTCATCAACCCAGAGCCCGGCGCCCTGTGCTGGCCCTGCCTGTCCCATGCCTGCAGTCAGGGCACGGAGCCAGGGCAGCGCCTGGGCTCAGCCTTCTACGGGAGATAAACATCATTATTCGGCCAACAAAACTTCCGGCTCGGAGAAGCTGCCCCACGTCCCCGGTGCCTGCAGCCACCCGGCCAGGCCAGACCAGCCTGCCTGGAAGCCACACTCGTGCCTGGGCAGACAGCAGGAGGCTCCGTGGTGGGACACGGGCGGCTGGGGCTGTGCCGCCGCTGGGGGCAGGCACTGCGCTGGCGCCCTGTTCGCGCTCCTGCCCACAGCGGGAGGGAGCAGAAGCACAGCGGAGCAGAGGGCGCGTGTGCCGGGCAGGCGCCAATTAGGTGGGAGTGGGAAAGGGAAGGAAGAGCACAGGGCTGCGTTTTGCTTTAGAGAGAGCCCCCTTTGCAGTAGGAAGGGAGGGAACGCAAGGTTAGAGTGACATGTGTGGCAGAGCACGTTTGAACAGGGTTCAGATCTGGAGAAGGCAGAGGTAGGAAAGCATGGGATTAGGATAATGGCACGGGCATCCCGGATCAGGAGATGAATGGGATCCTGAGGAGGATTGATTTCTGCTTTGGAAAGGAGATGTTGCATGAGTATCCGTGTCTGGGATTTCCTGTACCGAAATAAATGCACATGGCTTTTCCTCCTCTGCTGGTCTTACCGCAGCTGTACTGTACAGCTGATTCACACCCATGCACAGAAATGCCTGGAATTTTTCAGCTCAGGGCAGGCCGATTAAAAGTACTGTTTCATTGCTTGAACCAGCTTCCAAAAGTTTGGAAGTCCCTGAGGAAAACGTTCTCAAAGTCAGGCACGAATGCATAGTTGTTGCGGCTGACAGCAGCAGCTAAGCAAACTTGGTCTGGAAATTCCACATCCATCCTGTAGCCCAAAGGTGTAATTTCTACATGGGGAAGAGTTAAAGACAACAATATCAGGCATGTCAACATAATTACACAGCAAAGCCTGCAATCTCCAAAAAAGCAATTGCTCTCCAACCATCCAGCCCCAGAACACATGCAGAGGACAGATGAAATGTCTGCTGCAGTGAACAGGGCTTCACACTGTCCCCGAAGTGATTTTGATCCCCTCAGAGAATCAGCAGCTGCGAAAATCTATTCTTAGATATTTGAAAAAATTAGTGCACATTTAAAGATGGGATACATTTCTCCTTCATAAATATGATTTTTATTTTGTAGGAAAATTACATAAAGTGCATTATTATAAGCCATATTTAGTAAACCTCTAAGTAAGAGGTACAAATCCATTCCACACTATACCAAAAAGTTTCTAATAAAACAAGTTTAGAAGATAAAGTTTACACTTAACAGTCCAGGTCATACAAATTTCAACCCTCTGTCTAAAATGAATAAAGAACATCTCCCCATAGATATTAAAAAAAAAAAAAAAAAAAAAAGGGGGCATCATTTAAGGGATTCTGCTATTGTAGCTGCATATAAAATAAGTACAGCCATCAATTTTGTTATGCACATTCCTATAATGCAAGTTAAGACCAAGTTCCAATCCTCATTTGAAACTTTTAGGCACTAACGCAAACAACTGAGATTCATAAAGATAAACCAAGTGAAATCTAGGGAAAAAATACCATGGAATTGCATGCCAATGCCAGTAATGCAAAAAGTCATCTTAAGCTTCAGATGCAGGTAAAATTTTCTCAAGGAGGGAAACATGTTGCCTTGTACAGATAAAAGTAGCACAGTAAACAATTTACTGACTATAAACATACAGTAATTAGTTCACAGATTTTAATGGAAGGTACTGCCACACATTTCATAAAACTGAAGCCATCTGTTCAAAACATCTACAATGGGAAAACACAGACGAGAATGAAAACCCCAATATCAATGTTTCACTCATGGGTAGAACCGAGAGCAGAACTTGTTAAAGAGCACTTTCTTTTTGGAACCAACAGTCATAATATCATAGACTATCCTGAAGTACCTACAGGGATCATCGAACATCAAATCCTGGCCCTGCACAGGACACCCCAAGAGTCACACCATTTGCCTGAGACCATTGTCCAAACACGTCTCAAACTCTAAAAGGTTTGGTCCTGTGACCAGGGAGCCTGTTCCAGTCCCTAGTCACCCTCTAGGTCGAGAATCTTTTCCTAATATCCCACCTAAATATTCCTAAATATTCCCCTGACACAGTTTTATGCAATTTTCTCTGGCCCTGCCACTGGTTAGCACAGAGCAGAGATCAGTATCTGCCCTTCCTCCTCCCCTCATGAGGAGGTTGTGGACTGCAATGGGGCCTCCCCCTCAGTCTCCTCTTCTACAGGCTGAACAGACCATGGCTTCCTCTCGAGGCCCTTCATCATCTTCGCATCGCTCCTCTGGATGCTCTCCCACAGTTCTCCATCCTTCTCACACTGTGACACCCAGCCCTGCTCACAGGACTCGCGGCGAGGCTGCCCCAGCACAGAGCGGAGGAGGCAAATCTCCACCTTGTGCAGCTGGCCATGCTGTGCCTGGTGCCCCCAGGACAATACTGAGGGGGATTTTGCTGGTGTTGTGACACAGAGAGCACACTGCTGAGAACAGGTTAGAGAACACTGTAAGAAAAATGATCATACATCAGTGGGTTAGAGTAACAGGAGATTAGATCATATACACAGTGTGGCTGAGGAAAGGTACTAACTTCAGGCCAGCTGGACTGCTCTGGCACACAGTGATCTGGCAATTCTCTCTTGGTGGCAAAGAGTGAAATTTCTCCTGAGGTATTGTAGAATGAGAAATAGTGACACAGGAAAATTAAACTTATATTGCTGAAACATTTACTGCTTTGAAGCATCCATTTCAGCTGCTTCATAAAAGCTGTTGTTTCATGGTTGAGAAAGTTATATCACATTGCAGGAGTCTAAAATTGGGCACTATGAAATACCTTTAATCTATGACTTTATCACTAATTATGTAAAACTGATTCTGTTAATTTAATACATTTACAGTTGCTTTTCTGGAGACAGGCATCAATGCTGTGTTTTACTAATCTTTTTTTTTTGTCACCTGTAGTGTTCTTCAGCAGAAATGTCACTGCACTTAATATTAAAGTTCTTTCTTTTCTAGACATTTACTTCTTTTTATTATTATTAAAATACCTGCAAAACTTGACAGGTTGTGTACACTTTGAAGAGTAAGTCTGTCTTGAATACTAGAAGAAGAACTTCAAGTTTGCTGGATTGTGACGCTGTTATGGATACTGCCTTGTCTTTTAACAATGCATTTTAAAAGGGCTTAAACTCATTTGACCTCACAAGTTCAAAATTCTTAAAAAGCAGAATTAAGTTTCCTTATTCTAACTTAGTTTATTATTGATTATTCTCTCTATATATCAATCTGGTTTTGATTATTAATTTCTTAGATTTTAAGTATTTGGTATCATGATAATCCTGTATTTCAAAATTAAAACTGTGAAACCCTTTAAACGGACTCCAAATTTTAATTCCCTCTTAGAATAACTCTGTTCCATTGAAACCTAACTTTAACAGGCAGAAAAGCAGACAAATGGCTATTTCCTAATAATCCAAACATTATAGATGCACATTTTACCATACATGCCCTGACACTTTTGATTGTTTTAATGCTGTGGATTTTAAAGTGTTATAGAAACAGGTAAGTTACATGATGACCAAGAAGCCTGTACATATTAGGCTGGCTGAGGAACTCATCCTATAGAGATCTGGCATGCTTATTTCACTTCAGAGAGCTTTTGTGCAAGCAAAATATGTTTTTCACCAAGTACTCATTATGGTTTGGAAAAATATAGAAAGGACTTTTAGTGTAACCCATTTTAAGGAGTTTTGCATGTTTCTGTACTAATTTAATATGTCCTTGTACAAATCTTTTCAGGCTCCATTTTTACCATATGCTAAATACTTTAGAAACCCATTATACATACCCAATATTTCCTCATTGTGATATTTTTGACAAAATTATAGCTTCTTTTAAAAATAGACAAAAACATGTTTAGCGTTTCCCCCCAAATTAAAAGCAAACAACAACAACAAAAATCTCTTCTGAAGCCACATGATCTTCCTAATGAATTAGAGTGAGGAAGGACAGAAGCATTTTAAAGTCTGCTAAGCATTTCAAGAAAGATATTAACCATGTAAACACAGTATGAACCAAAATAAATTTCGAAAGTATAGCTCAGAACAGCCTATTCTGGATTTGAGTTTATTTTTAAATTTATTTCAGCCTAAAACTACAGTGCTACAGTATTTTGTACAGATCCATACATTACATCTTACCAGGAAGCACAGTTCACACTACACTCAGGAATCCAAATACGAATGTTACTTTATAAACTTAGAATCAGTATTGACTTTGAACGTGGGTGACATTGCAGGAAAAGAAAAAAAACAACCACAAAATTTAAATAAGATTCTACTTCTGGACAATGTATTAGTGTTAATAACGCCCATTTCCCATTTCACAGTGGGTAAGACTGGAGCAGTACATACATGTAGTTCTAGAGGTTTAATGACTTTTGGGATGGTTTTATTTTTTTGGAAACTCAATAAGTCCTTCCACGGTAATTTCAAATATATGCTTTCTAAAAGTGTGCTGTGTAAATGAAGTCTATTCATACAAGGCTGAAAATGAAAGATTCTACAATGAGTATGCATGGTCTTCTGCATAAAATGTCTACATCTACAACACATACACATGACCTCAGATACTCAGAATATAAAGATCTGGCCCTACTATAGAGGGACAATGCTATGTTTTTATGGTCTAAGTTGGTATCTAAAGTAGACTCTGGACTTCACACCACTGAATGGCATTTCATTGCTCTGCATCATCAGTTGGAGACAAAAAGGTTTTCAAGGAATATGAATAAGAAGGGAACAATGCCAACTTCCTAAGAATTTTCAAGCAGCAACTATAGCTAGGCTCCTGAATTTTTTTATGTGAAACAAGTCCACCCATAAAGGAAGTCACTGCTGAGTTAAAAATTACTTCAAATCTTGCTTTCTTTTTAAAATGTGGCGGACTATTTCCATTTCAGTTAGAACATGAAAGGAACCTTGAAAGTTTCAGATTCTTATAGGGTGAGGGTGTTTTTGTGTTTATTTTTTTCTTTGCACTGGCTTGAAATTATAGTATATAAAAAATGTTCTGAATAAGTAAATTTTCAAGACATGGACACACAATCAATGAAGAGAGAAGTGCCCCCGGGTGGGGGGTGGTGGGGGTGGGGTGTGTGTGTGTGAAATCATAACTTTAAAAGAAAACAGAAACCAGATAAAACTACCTGCAGGGATGAGTAATGAAGGATGGTTAGACAGAATCTCATGGTGCCTAAAGGAGCAGAGGACTGCAATGCATGAACAATGTTACAAGCTCATGCAATCACAGGCAATCATTCAAAGACAATTAGCTCAGAAGAGTCCAGAGTACACTGCTAGTGCTCACTCTGCTCCACAGGCCATAAACATGACATGTTGATCTATGTGAGCATGTCAGAAAAGAGCAAAAGTCCTAACTCTACGTTGTTTCAGGAAGAATAGCAAGGTCAAGGGTTTCACCAGTGCCTGAGGTTCCTGCCAAAGCAGGAAATGTGTTAATGAACTTGCGAGCAACACACCAGCTGGGTACCTCGAGTAATGCAAGGGACCACAAACAGCATCATGTTAGACAATTATATTTTGTCCCTAACCAAATCTTCTGCATAATCATGAAGATTTCCTTAAAAGACAAAATTACATGCCTGAACTCCAATTATGCACTAAGTGTAATTAAAAAAGGAAAGAGAAGTTCCCTGCAATTCCCTCCACAGTCAAGAATACTGAAACTGAACTAAAGCCAGATAAATGCAAGGACTATAGAGTAAACAAATGAACAGTCTTGCTACCTTTCAAAACTCACTGAATATGTCAACACAGATAAGGATCCATATCACAGATAAGGGGTTTTTTCCTCCTAGGAATTTCCCAATCCATCATAAAGGGTTTTGCAAGCTTGGTAATATAACGTAATTCAAGCTCACTGTGAACTGGACTGCTGTCCCAATCAACACTGTTCAGGTGGGTAAGAAGCTTTCCATTTCTATTCTGCACTTTGATCAGACCGCTTACAATTTCTCTAACATGCCAGTCAAAAATTAAGAGTCACAAGAGTCAAGAGATTAAACCACTGTTTACACAGCATTTGGATGATCAAGGTAATAGTGGAGTGGTTGTGTAGTAACAGGTTGGGATAGTGCCCAAAGTTTAATTCTCATTGTTAAATACAGATTTCTAACAGGAAGGAGGATATTCCAGCAGTAGGTAGAGGATGTAGTTTGTTAATATACTTTACAGGAATTACTAACATGAACTGATATTCATTTGAACTTGACTTTCTCAAATCAATTTTGGAGAACAGTGCCCAAAACCTGTAGCATGTACAGAGAACCTTACCGGTAAAGAAAGATTGAACAAATTGTGTTTAATATAAAAGGGATCAACCTGAAACAAATAGAGAATACTTTTAAAATGAAAGAGGCTATTGCAAAGAAGATACTGATCCATTCAGTCAGAGAGAACAGGAAATATTTACCGTAATTTGTAACGTGACAGTTCAGCTCGATACCAGAAAAAGGCTTGCTTACAAGAATCACATAAGCACTTCAACAGGTTAATTCAGAAGATCAACAACTGGAGGATTATCAAGAACAAGCTGGAAAAATGTTTGTCAGGTAGAGCTTCAATATAGCTGTTTATCAGGGAGGTCCACCTGAAAGGTCTTCTCTAACCCTGTAATTTTATTATTTTAAGGGACACCTTATTTTACTCTAAGTCCAACCATGGCAATTCAAATGTCTTTGCAGAGCATACTCTGAATTTTATAATAGAGTATGGAATATGTCAAGCAAATAGAACTTTTCAACAGCTAATCAAGAAATCCATCATCATAAGCCTAATCTGCATTGCTCCAACAACAAACGTGATCTTTCTTTTACTTTGATGGATGTAAGCTCAGGTTCAAGTTTATTATGAAGATAATTATTTTAAATACTGACAAACACCTGAAATTTGCCAAGAGTGAATTGCCCAGCAGACAGGAAGTCGTGTCCTGTCTTAAAACAGTTCAGACTGCAGTTCCTAGACGAAGGATAGGAACTAAGGGCGATATGCAGGTTGTCATCATCATTGACAAGTTACAGCTGACATCTCAACCCAAATAGTGTCTCCTTTTAAATCCAGACTTCCTAACAGTACTGCATGAAACATATTCATCACCCAAATATAAAAAACAATTTGAAAATTTCAGTGAACTGTCTAATAGCAGACATTTAGAAGTAGCTCCTAAACTTTTTACTGTTCTTAGTCTGACAATAAAACCTGACCAATGCTGAGGCTTTAAAAAATAGACAGACAACTGCATTGCAAATCCATACTGCTGTATAAGCGATATAACTGTGGAGTTCAGTGACTGTCATCAATGACTAACTACCTAAGTTTTAGAGAAAATATACATATTGGGGTAGAAGACACCTAGGGCACCTCAAATTAAGGAGCTCTTGGGATGGATCAGCAGCAATGCTTCCAAGTTTGCCTACTAATAAGATTGTCCAACAACTTCCAAGACCCTGCTATCAACTGCTTGTGACTTCCCCAAATGTTAGCTGCTGTGCAGAAATATTCCGTGCTGAGACTCATTCAGACTAAACCTTTTGGAAAATTTAGCCAAAATAGATCATGTCTGTGAAAAAAGAGAAAATAGTTCGCTTTGCCTGGAGTAACATACTCTGATGACATCTTAAAATCAAACAAAAAGCTCACAAACACAATATAATCAAGTCTGAGCATCCATATGCTTTAAGTCAAGATTTGGAAGTCTGCAGGGCAATGTAAACTTTCAGGTAATGGGACCCATCTGTTATCCATGTGAAAATCTGCCAAAATTAGTCAATTTTCCAAGCCTTTCCTTTTGAAGTAATGTCAAGAAGGAGAAGAATGTGCACCTGCTTGGTACATACTTGCTTTCCCTAGGTGGAATGCTTTAATCCATGAGAAATTTTGTATTCCCAAAACTGCAGTTGATTTGGGACTAGGAAAGTCTGGAAAACATATGCTCCTCATGTCCTCTGTGCAAAGTTCAAATGTCATGGACTTAGAAGTGGTATCATCAAAATGCAGAACAGGAGCAGAGGCTGCTAAAAGAAAAATTTCTGGGAATGCAGATTAGTTGAAAAAGGTAGAGAAAACCTAGAACTGGTAACTGAGGAGGACAGACTTGGCAGGAGTGATGCCAGCCAGAACTTGGTCAAAGAAAAAGATCGGCTATTTCTGGAATGAGAGACTAATGGAAAAGTGAGTGGAAATGAATCTGATCTATGGACCTGAGACTGACAAGTATCTTGTTAAGCAGTGAACACCAGCTCAGAGAGGTCCTGTGAGACGGAATTAATTTGTGGCAACCACAGACACCAGAATGCTGGAAGAGGTTAGAGGAGTGGAAACAGAAAGCATTTTGGTCACACTGACATGACTGTTCTATACATCAAGAACCCTTCTGGTGGCTCATGTGAAGCTGATGTAAGATCTAGCATATGTCATAAGTTTATTTTAATACAAATACAAGAACTAGTAAGACACAGACTCTTCTAAACTAAGAATACCTGTGTGACTCTAATTCCCTCCACCATTCTCCCTCATGAATCTGTTTTATGATGCAATGTCCAATTAAATGACAATGCCCTATTTTTTCCCAGCAGGATTCCTTCCTCATGCTAAGCAGAAGACTGACTTCCTCTGGGAATGAACAAGTGTTGTGCTGTAAGGGATACTAGTTTTTAGGACTCCCGACTCCTCTCTTGCAAAGCTGTAATGAATGAGTTTATGAACTGTAAAAGTCATGAAAGCATTTGAACATTTCTTCAAAAGAAAACGCAACATGAAAAATACACTTTCTTCTAATTTCACAGGACTTCAGTGTGAATTTAAGCAATTATTTAAAATCAAGCCTTCATCTCAACTTTCTGGGGTGTGGTTTGGTTTTTTGTTTGTTTGTTTTGTGTCCCAGATGCTGGACTTGGCAGCCATGCCACTTTATATATAGGTATCATGAGCTCAATACATAAAATGCAACATGTAATTCAAAGTGCTTACCAGAAAGCATTTAGAGCTCTTAGGAGCTCTAAACTAGATAAATACAACCCATCTCACAAAACCCCGAAACAACCCATACCACAGTTTAACAAACAATTGATAATTAGAGTCTGTGAGAGTCAGTTTTCAGGTGCCTATGCTAATAAAATCTCCTCTCAATTAGCTGCTATGCACATCAGTTTATTGATATTTATGAAATCCACATCCAGAGTGGGGGCGAGTGCTCTAAGAAGCCTCAGAATTACCAATCAGTCTTCAAAGCACTGTTTAAATGGTTCCTAGCACCACATCCCAGCCTTCCAGTCATGCAGGCCATGTACCACCTTTCCTCACAGTGTAAGTAGGATTACTGTTCATCACCTTTCACCTGGGAAATCTGTGCAAACAGTGGTGTGCAAAGTCAGACAGGAGCTTATCCTAACCAAGTCAGCCCTGGCTCCTGCCAAAGATCCCCCACAAATGATGATGCCTGAGCATCAGACTGCCAGAGCAATATAGAGAACTTGTAAGGAGCTTCCTATTCAAAGGGTAGCCAAGAGTGGATTTAGAAGCAGGCTGCAGGCCACAGGCTGCTTATGCCAATGCATAAAAACAAGTGTCCTTGCAGGCATCAACTAGAAAAACATGAATGGTCCTCACGTGTTTTAAGTAGAGCACTAGCTCTGTGCTCACAATATTAACGGTTATGAATGACCTGGAATTTTTCTTTAAAAATAAAAAAGTGAGAAGATGTCACTAAATTCAATTTATGAATGGGAAAATGAGTTAGGAAAATTTTATCACTGCCCTGAGTATTCACAGCAGTATACTGGCACTCTTCTGCTAGAGATGTGCTGCCTCTCAGAGAGCTGTTTCTCATGCTTATGTTCACTTGACTTTTCAGATAAGAACAATTGTACTTATTTCTGTTCATGAAAGTTAAGTTTTTCATGCAAAAATGATTAAATAAAGACTTCAAGGATGTTAAGTTGTTAACTGACATGTGAGTTATGACAGCCTATATAAACTTCTTCTAAAGCAGTCTTTGGGAAATGCTAAAACACATTTCCAACATTTGACAAAAATAGCTTTCAGACCAGTGATATTTGCTAAAATACATGCAGATCTACTGCATTAATATTATGAAACAAAGAGTCCAAACACAAGAATTCTTTCCTATCTTAGACGCAGAAATATGAGATTCCCAGTCCCAGCAAAAGTCCAATAGTCTGCCTTGCAAACCCTATCTGCAACCTAATCGATAGAACTACCAATTGGTCACATCAGGTCAGATCCCAGGATCTGACAATTTTATTTTCTCTTTTCTCTTCACTTATTTTCTTGCAGAGATTTCCACAGCTCTGTAAAGCAAATGCATGCAATGCTTTGTGAATTCTAAACACTTAATGAAACATTACACAAGCATTCAGAATGACAAGTTAAGTAACCTTAACTTAAAGCAGACCTTGAGTTACAGCACACCAAAAAGATATATTTGGCTTTTACAACAGCATGATTTATCATTTGAAAAACAAGATTTAAAAATTGGGTGCTTTGCTAGGTCAAGAGTTAATTTTCTGTGATGCTAACATGCATTGCTCTAGCACTCATTTCCATTTGCCTTCTTCCATCCTCATGTGAGTTCACATTTTACAAAAGAAGCTCTGAACCCTGAGACCTACAAATGAGTTCTCTAAAGTGGGTACTATTTGCAGCTGCATAAACATATCTGCACTGCTTTTCCTACACTTCACAAAAACTTCCCGTGTTTCGGATAATAAAGGCAATCATGGCACAGTCCATGATGTTCAAAAATGGTGAGCAGAAAGACCCTTAGGAACATAAAACATGAGTCTGATTTTTCTCTGTTTTCTGTTAGAAGAGAAGATACATTAGAAATAAAGCCAGAACCTACTTTTGGGATAAAAATTGGTGGTGTGTTTGGATGGTTTGCAATACCATCAGAAGATGGATTAATGCAACCACTGGCTAACCCTTGCACTGAGCCTTTCCAGGGCTCTTCAAAGAAGCCAAGTCATTAACAGTGACTTTAACATATTGTTTATTCGGTAACATTCTAATATACTTGACCATCAGCTCTCAGTGTACCACCGTCAAGGTTCAGTGTACCCTGTAAAACAACAACCAATTGTCTCTAAAAACTTTGGGTTTTTTTGTTATTAACTGGCTATGCAAAAGTACTTGGACTAAAAATTAAAAGATCTAGTATTTTTTAATCCAGAGTTATTTTCTTTAAACACCTTCTAAGAGAAAAGAGTACTTGCATTCATTCCAAGTCACATTAAATAAAAACATTAAAGTAGAACAGATTTCCTTCACCCCAGATAAGTAACTGAGGATCACAAGGTCAGGAGTTCATGACTTAAATCCTCTTTTGGATGTTAAGACCAACATTTCATCATGTTTCCTTCTTAACTCCTTACTATTCCCTTATGGAATTCACAGTCTAAGCAAGAAAGAACTTTGGCTCTCAAGAAAATAAATCTGTCCCATTAAAAAATACACATTAACCCCAGCTATTAAGTTGGAGGACTAGTCTCCTTTGCAAAATAAGACCATAAGGCTTGCAATTATTCAGTCATTTTATATATTATTGCTTTTCTAAGTGACACTCTGTAAGACTATGAACTTGTCAGAGTAGAAAGAAGTGTACCAAAGGTGATTTTATTTCGTACTGAAAAGGAGTATTAGGCACAACTGATACCCTACTTTTAAAAACTGACAAAAACACAGGACTCGACATCACATATTTATGCAGGGCCTGCAAACACACCATTGCCCAAAAAAGCAAACCCTAGCTTTAATATTATTAATTTTCATAGTACTTCCATGAGACATTTTCAGCCATTTTTTCAAAATGTGATAAAGGGATGATACCTGAGAAGGGTCCTTCATACACAGAAAATGTACAATCACACTGCTAACTGGACATGGCTCCTATATTTATTTTTAAAGCTCAAAGTCAGTAACAGTACCAACAATAGCTTTCTCATGGAATTCACAGAAGGATACCACCCCAGTTTTACATATTGTGCAAATGCACAGCCATTCATTAAAAGTTACAATACTAATTTGTGGCAGAACTGAATATTCTCGGGTGGTCAGAGAGTCTTTTCTTCAGTAAAACGTTACAGTTTAATCACAGAGCAGAACTCCCAAACCGCGGCGCATGTCGCGTAGTGCAATGTTAGCCCGTTTTCCAGCCAGTACTTGGCTCACCACAGGCCAGTGCCTTTCTTAAGGGGTGGTTTTGATGACCAGCCCTCCACAGAGTGGAGCACCTCACAAAGAAACAGTTATGAAATCCTGATACAGATGACCTGCTGCCATTTTTGGTTGTGACCCTCACACCCCAGACCCTTGCATACAGGAGTTATTAATTGTCAAAGCATGGGAATAACTTTGTTACTAAATAAACAATGGGCTAAATAGCCCCTCTTGAGCTGTCTCAGGGAACTCCGGGTAGAAGGCAGAGCAGTTAAGAGCCATCTAAGGCACGAGTTTCATAGAGGGGTTCTCAGCAGCCCTTAGCCACTGCTGTTTGATGGACTGCCTTGGGTCTCCCATGACCTTTTAAAAAATCCTCTTACTACCTATCCATACATGCTATTCCCTCCAAGGCTGTTGCAATCCTTAAGCCTTCAGTTTTGCATCACTGGTGCTGAGCGCTCAGGAACATAAAACAATTTCAGGGCCTGCTTGCAGTATTTAAGCTATTATTACAACAGACCTACTTCCCCTTCAGCTCCGAGACCATCTTTAAGCTCCCTAAGAATCAATCACACCACTTCTCTTGCAGCAGTGAATGCCAAAAGATCCTCAAGATAGGAAACCTGGTTCTGGAAATCCCTTTCTATACCCCTGAGGTGGGATGTAATAGTGGAGAAAGTGAAGTAAAGTGGTATGGGAGTGTATTTAAAAGAAGAAGGTGTACACACAGACACACACACAAAAGAACAGCACCCCGCTGCAGCTGTGATAAGACACTGCTAAGATTTCAGGAAAATACATTTGACTGTCATTTAGTCTGGAAGGAAAAACTGATCCACAGTCTGAATTCCCACAGTGCTGGTTACAGCGCTACCCTTGTTGCTAAAAACACGCTGCTTAGCTGCATATGGCAGGAGGAAGAAGCTGGGTAACACCACCTGCATTCACTGGCATGGATTGTAATGAAGAAAAGCACATAAACAGCACCTTTTTGCACGTTCACAAACAGGTTTCAGCACATGCTATTCTCCCAAAGGTCCTAAGTAGGCAGGATTTCATCTGACTGGTTGATTAAAGAGATTAGTTCACTTAGTCATTACAATGAGCGTCACATTTTTAGCAAGCACAAGAAAAGGCCCAGGCTGCAGTAGAAAAAAGAGCTCACTTTACCAAAACCAGTGAAGATGATTTTCTCTCAACTGTAATGAATTCAAGGGTTGCCAAGCAGGATTTTTAAAATACCTTTCTTAGGCAGAAGAGACTTTTCTGCTTACAGTTCGCCTCTTTCTCATTATGTGAAGAAATAGGAACAAAGCACATACTTAGCAATATCCTGTGAAAAAGGCAAGACTGGCTTTTTCTGGTTTTAATAATACCTACATGGCTTTCATTTCACTGCTCTACTATCATTTTATTTACTGTGAATTTTGTATCTTTCCAAGACCAAAAAAAGAAGCACTCCCTCAACCAAATGAAGAAGCACTGTCTCGTCTCCTACAACCCCACGTGCTCCTTGGACATATTCCTTTCCACTGCTTGCCCTGGCCCCAGCCACCCATGCTAAATATGGACTTGGGGATACTGCTAGAGCTGCATGATGAGAAATCAGTAAGTGGCAACTATTCACTGCCGCTACCCCAGTGAAGCTGAAGACAGTTATAACAAATAATTGTAAAGGGGATTTTATGTTTTAAATTGTATAATATCTACCTTATGAAGGCGTTTTTACTGAAGATTGACAAGTGTGGGAAGTGTGAATAGTGCAAGTGTTCACAAATTATAAGGATCCAAAAAAAGTTGAAATGCATGTGTTATAATATTGGGGAGAGGGGAAGAAAGTGGAGGTGTCATGAAAAAGGAAAAAAAGGAAGGCATTTTGTGAAAAATTTACCCAGAAAAATTAAAATGGTACCATTTCTTCATCATCTTTCACATTTTGCTGAACCTCACCTGCAGTGTTTTTCATGTATTTATTTGAAGGTTTGTTCTACAGACATCAAGTCTTTAAAAATACCTTTTTGTAACAAGCACTAATAGCAATTTCATGATTACATAAGACAAATACAGCACTCTCGTAACACGTACAGTTTATCTAACAAATTTATCGGAGGTCTATAGCCACATAATCAAATTAAAGATTAATTCGCCTACCTCACTCTTACTTTAGAAAGTACAAAATCCTAGGAAATTCTAAACATACAGCTATTATTAAAATGTATGACTCTACATTAATGAGAAATACAATCAGACTGACTGCTTTAGTACTGTCATAACTGAAAAACACAATACCACAACATTTTTGGGAACATTGCGTATAATCCCCTAAAAGGTAAAGCTTCTGTAAATTCTGATGGATTACTCAAATCATCCTGTGTAGCTAATTCTTACAGTTCTTATGCTCTAATGCTGTAGCCTGCTCACAAGACTACCAAAATGGCTTACTAAATACAAACATTCAAAAACAGCTGAAGGAGTGCCAAGGAAGCTGTAGCGCTCAGTAAACCCTTGCTCTACCTCCAGCAAAGGGCAATGTGGATTTGCAAAAGGCACTCTTCCAAAGAAAGATTAGAAAGCAGAGTCTGGAGCTGAGAATTTCCTCTGCAGGAAAACTGAAATATAACAAAAAAACCAAAACAAAACAAAAAAAAAACAAACAGGATGATGCGTGCTGATTGTGAAAAACCTTAACAGATTTAACATGGAAGAAGAGGGCTGCAAAGGGAAGCAGGAGAGAGACAAGCAGACTTGTAGGTATATTCACGGTTTTAAAAAGACATTCTCCAGGATTTTTTTTTTTCTTTGTAACAGACAATGGTGTGCCTTACACTCTTCAGTCAGGGGTTAGGAATCCTATTTCTTCTACAAGGAACATAATCTCAAAAATCTGGATGCAAGACAGACATGAAGAGCTGCAGTTTATAGATCCAGCATTTTAACTTGGGGAGAATTGACCGATCCCTCCTAGAACCAAATGGATGACTGGAGCTCATGAGGGAATGATTAACAAAAAGGAAGGGGAAAGGACATGAGCTCAGTGACTGTGACATAGATAACCTAAACCAGATTTCTTAATGTTAGTCAGTATTTTTTTATTCTTCAAAAATGATGCAGCTAGATGTCCTTTTAAGGATTTTATTACATTTTTAAAGAGAAGTTAGTTTACTATACCCAATACACTTCCACATATACATCTTTTACAGACATACAAACTGAATTTATCAGTACCATAGGCAAAAGAATACTCCAACTCTAAATCAAGACCACTCCCACCTAATAAAAATATTTTCACTTCTTACACTAAAGTCCTGACTCATGCCTAAAAGAATCTTAAAGACACAGAAGACCACATGTTTATAACAGAGATCTCAAAATAGATCCAAAGTCTTTATTTACTTACTCCAACTCATCCTCTCCAAAGGAATAGCCTAAGAAAGTGATGGAGATCTTAATAGATGCTGTCAAATGGCTGTATATAAAAGCATTTTCTACTTAGTGACAAACATGCTGCAGAAGGATGTAGTTTAGACTTTTATTCCCCAAAGCTCTCAACAGCTGAACAGATTTCCTCAGTACGCGACACCATACAGGAAAGGATAATATGTTCAAAAACTTATTTTTGGGCACAGTGAGACGCCATAAAGTAAAAAGTGTCCATATTCACTTTTTTGTACAGTAACAAAGTAGGGAATCATTGTATTTGCCCTTAACTCTTTGGTAACATACCCTGTAATCGATGAAAGGCATAACATCATATGTCAATTAAAATGGATTTACTTACTAAGTCTGGAAAGTGAATCTTGCCAGACTCAGCTGCCAATATTTCGTGCAGAAATCTTTTTGACTCCACCCATAAGCAATATCAGTCTTTGAATGTTGCCAATACCACTGAAACATTGTGGTTTGAAAACCGCAAAGTTTTAAATGCAAAATATCTACCAGATGAAGCAACCAGCCTGTTTCTTAAGCAATTACTCTTTGTGTAGTATATACCTACTGTACTTGGGAATTGTTTCTTATCTGATCCATGTTACAAATACTATGAATTGGTGCTGTTCAACAATTAGAGGTTACGTGTTGCACAGTCTTAAAATAAAAGCATCACAGGACAATAAAGTTACATTTTGATGCTAGTAAGAAAAAGTATGTAATTTCATAAAAATTACTGAAGTGCTATGGCCCATCTACACAAACCATACAGCTTCCAAAGACTATATAGACACAAGCAGCTGTAAGTGACTGCAGCAATTACATCGCATTTTCTGCACCTTTCAATTTTGCATGCAACACCAAACATTCATTAAACCCCCCACTATTTGATGGGATTTAATGGGAACCAACTGCTGGCCTAGTTTTAATGCATCCACAAGTGTCCACCATTCCCTTTTCTCCCCCCCACAAGTATAAAGCAGCAGCCCTTTCTACAAAACAAGTAACCCAGTGTATGTACCAAGGTGCTTCACAGAGAAATCAATTCTCCCAAAATTCAAGTACCAATTACTTTTCTGAACTCCAACATCCTATAATTTTTCCTCTGAATTTTCTGTCTAGGACATTACATGTCAGACAGTCCTTGGACAGGGCATTTTCTATTACCATATCTGTTCTTGAAAGCAGTCTTAGGTTCCCCTGCAGGTGGAACCCTGCAGGGTTCTTCAAAGGTGTTTCAAAACTCTCAGCAAAAAAAGCAAAACAAATGACATGCTCAAAAAAAAAAAAAAAAAAAAACCAAAAAAAAAACAACAACAAAAAAAACCCAGTATCAAATCATTCCCCCTTTTCTGATTATACAGAAAAAAACAACCACACTCTTGCATTCTTTCAAAGTTGGTTCAGCGTTTGCAATACATTGGGTTGTAGAATAAAAGCAATGCTCTGACCATAAAACACACAAATCCTTATGTACACAACAGTTTGCCCACTTCCAACTATCCCAATTGGTCTAATGTAAGTTCTTTTCCCACAAACTTGCTTTACACTGTGTAATTAACAGGATTAACAAAGGAAAAGAATATCCATCTCAGTCACAAGAAAGAAAGAGTACTTTATTTGTACTCTGTTCCATAACCACACTGCATCAAATAGTGCTTTTTCAGCAGTGAAGGTCAGTAGACTGTATTATATTTATATATACATAAAAGGGCAATCCCATCATTAACACTTACAATACAAGTAGTGATTTGGGTAATGGAAGTTCATAAATCTACCACATTTAACAACATAAAACAAGGCTATTGAGCTTCAAAAATTTCCTTGAATGAGACGGTGGCAAGAAGGAAAAATAAGTATAATGAAAAAGGTAAGGTGATCTGCCAATTGTTGAGTAACACTGTATTTTAAGAACTAACACTGTGATTTTCTGGAGAATTTCTGGTCTAGCTCTTAAACTTTCATGACTGCAAATGAAAAGCCGCACACATGAGCCTGTCCTCTTCAGGATGCAGCTTAAGCTCATATACAAATTCTCATATTAGAAAGTATGCTCCTGTTTTAGTTGTGTTGGGCTTGATGCATGTTCCCTGTAAGACCAATATGAACACAGAGAACATACAGTTCTTTTTCCTGGTAGTATCTAATGCCCTTTATGGAATGAGAAGCAAAAATTCCTCTTGATTCTCATACAGTAACAATTTATTCTAGTCCTGTAACTGGTTCTGCAGAGACTTCCATCTTGAGCTCTCAAATTTATTTGAAAAAAGACTTCAAGTAACTAAAATAAAGACGCAGAGGTAAAGGAACAGATGTCTATAGGCACAATGGTCTATCCCTTCAATTTGTATTTCTTTTAAAATGCATTCTATCCTAAACAGCTCAGGAAGGTAGAGCCATTAAATTGGCCTTTTAGCCCACTTCTGAAATACAAAAAATGCCCTCACTCAAATATTTATTACCCATTTTCCAGTTCTTGAATCTTCTAACTGGAATACAATGCAGACAAAGCATATTTTCATCCTTACTTGAGTGAGGGTCAGCTGACATAGTCTTAAACAGTTTAAGGTCAGATTTTGCAGAAAACTACTTTTGCAGAAGTAGTTCTGCAAAAAGCATGTAAACTACATTTACCTGTTTTCAATATAGACTGCTGTTTGTTTTCCTATCTTATTTCCTTTTTCTGGGTACTTTATGAAATTCAGTTCCAAAAGTTTGATATATATGATGAGAGTTTCACAGTATGCCAAGCAAACACAGAAGACAGGACAAATACCTGACACTTCTCATCAGGTGAAAAAGACGTCATGAAACTGATGTGTGATTCTGAGGTCAGGCAGATGACATGAAATGAACCTATCCCTGCGCTGGTTTACAAACCAACACTTCTACCCTGAAATAACTGTTCACTCACATTATCAAGTCAGTCTACAATAAAAAAAAAACTGCCTATGATGCTATTTTGGAAAAGGCTGTTTCAGATACCAAAAGGTACTTCTATGTACCTTCTTTAATTAGCACAGTATTAAATCTGCAGCCACTTTTCAGTGTATTTGTGACTTTTCAGTTATTTGGTTATCAGTACCTCATTACTAACATTTGGTATTTCTTTCTTTAGCCTGTGTTGATAGGTTTCAATAGATGCCTGACACTGTTTCTCTGTTTCCAGCTGGAATCCATCAGACAGACCCTGACTTCGTGTGCAAATTTAGGAAAAACTATGGCAATGTAGTAACTTGAACAACAAGAGTCCTCGTGCTAGTGCTGGGGTTAACAAAAACCCTGACCATTCCAGAACTCCAACAGTCTTTGGATAACATTTTGGAACTGAAACTTCAACCGTGTCATTTAAGTTTTGTCAGCAGCTCACGATCTTCACTAACGCCGCCTTTACCTGCTGGTGTGGGGATGGAGAGGAGAAGAGGAAATATTTCTCCCAACTAAATGTCTCTCAGAAGTTCATAAAAACTGAGCTGCCTCATTGGGAACAAAAGCTAAAAGTATAAGCACAAGCACGTTCATTTTACCTGTAATTAAAACCGAGGACAGCAGCACTCGGCTGGCTCCCTTTCTCTTGGCGTGTGCTGCCACCACGAGGATCAAAGACAAAATGCAAAGAATGCAGGAATTCCTCCAGAACACCTGGAGAAGAGCAACGTTCAACTACAAATCTTTCTCTGGTCAGTCCCACTTCTGGGTTTGTGGGTATTACACAGCCTATCACTCTTAGCCCCCTTTAAAAGCCTTGAAAGGGTGAAAATAGGGAGAATCCAGGGACAAATCAAGCAGGGAAACTCTCCAAACTGGCTAAGATGTCCTAAGCTGAGTCTACAGCTGAGAATCCACACCACTTTCACTCCTCCTGCCACCTTTATACACAATTTATGCATCCAAATTTTATTGAAAGAGAAGACTTCCTCCTAATCATCTTAGTGGTCCACACAATCATAAAAATTTTGGAAAGGAGTCCAGTATTCCTAGTGACAGTAGCACTACTTCATTAACATCACCATAAAAATGTCATGCATGCTGTTTTTATAAACAAATCTGTTCACAAATTTACAACAACAACAAAGTCTCAAGCAGTCAATTAGTCATTAGTTTTCTCAAAACGTAATAGGATAAGCACATCTTCTTTTAAATCAGAAGAACAAAGCACTGGTAATTTTATAGATTACCAGGGTGGACAGACTCGTCTTAAATTCTTCAGCAATGTCTTTTGGTAGCAGAACAAGCCTGCATCAGAACATTTATATTTATAGTGCTGGTGAGCTGATATACACAAAACTGTAGTAGTCAAGGATGTGTGGTCCCCTGAGAAGACAAGAACCTGGAATGACAATATTCATTCACTCATAATACCAAGGCAGATTGCTGCTTTCCAACATCTTTAGGAAACATGACATCCCCTTAAATATCTGTATTTAAACTTTCCTAATCCATGTATCAGTTATAATATGCTATCCTTCTGCATCAGAAAATGGAAAGGCTTCTCAGCTTTGCTTTTTCTCTCAAAACTTGACATCCCTTTTTGAGTTTGAATCAGTTCTTTCTCAAAATTCAAGGTAAAATCGCATTTAATGAAAACTATTTAGGGAGATTTAATGAGTTAGGAACACCCACCCAAAGATCTGCAAGTTTATTATTTGCTCATTATGAATAAGTTTCAAATGACTGATGTCTGCAGTTAATATGCATGCCAGTACTGTAAATGTGCACATCACATCACTCAAAAGGAAAGAGGATGAACCAATAGGAACACTTTGTGCTTGAGCTTTCCTCAAGCTCAACATACTGGTGTATACAGAAGAGTAAAGCCATGTGTCTTGAAAAGTGACATGATTTTAGAATCGCATCTACCACATCTTGGCTACGTTTTATTGCAACACAAAGTTTAACAGATGGCAATCTCTCTATCTCTAAATAATGGATAATTCCTTCAGTGAATTCCATCACTTGTATGAGGTTCAGATCAGGATATCAAAAGGGCAGCTCAGGCACCAGTCAGCAGGAGGGTATGTTTAAGCAACTAAGTCTCTGGATGAGTAAAGGTGATCTCACCTATGTCTGATGCATTTGGCAACCCAAAAATAGGAGGAAAGTTCCAGAGATGAAAGGTGAACAGCTTGCAAAGAAGGATCAGCTGCACCTTGAATCAACACCAGTCTTGTCTAAGACAAAGTTGGTGAGACTTACTGGTTTACAAGAAATAGGGTAAGGCTGACCTAATAGGGTAACCCTGAGTAACACTGGGTACTGCCATCACTCAAACCATTTCCACTAGTCAAGGATACTCACCAATCATCCTTCCTTCCCAAGGGGCTTTAGGAAGAGCAGTTTTATAAAACGTGAAGGGTACATGAACTGGTTTCAAAGCTCTTAATGTCTTCAGTATCTATCTTCAACCAGAAAAGATTCTCCTTAAAAGAGGTTGCAATAAAATGGCCAGGTTGCAGAAACTGTGAGACAGGAAGGAAATAATTGAATTGCATGGCTGTTACCTGCTACCCAAGCATCAACACGGAAATGTATGCATTTCATCCCAAATGTGGTGTAAACTGGAAGGGAGCACAGTGGCAGTGGGAAACTGAAGAAAAGTAAATAACAAGCTTTAATAAACTTTGACAAATATCTTCAGAGTTGCTGTTGCCGTGTCTACAGTTAACCACTTATCACTGTTTGACCACAAAGCCTGAATGCAACCTGTAGAGTACATCTCCACTAAGACTATTCACAGTGGTCTTTGCAGTTACTGTTTCAGTGGCAATGGGTTTATTTGAGACTTGAGATGCAAGAAAGAATCTTCCTCATATAATGTTACAAAATAGTTTAGGAAACATTTAAAGGAGTTAACAGTCAACATGTGGGTATTACACAGCGAGATACCATAAATAAAAAGGTCCTCGGCATTTGCCTTCACATCCCTGGATCTATCAGTACTGCACCTGCCTATCTGGGGCACACCCACAGTGTTCCATCATCTGCATCTACTGTAACAGGGTGTGATGAATGAGTGCCAATCCAGTGCACCTCACTCAATCGAAGTGCTCTTAAAAACCACCTGGCCTTCCAAAAGGACCTATTTCCTACCATTAGTGAGTAGAATGTCTTGTAGAAGTTTTAACTTACATCTGGCAGATGACTAAAAATATATGGGCCTGAAAATGCAACAACCATAAACAAAACCTGACTTTTGCATACTCTCATTCATAGGCAAGATATGGAAACTGATAAAGAACATCTACTAAGCTGTGTGAAGGTTGCAACTCTTTACAAAAGAGCCATTAGGAAGCTGAGAATTTACTTCAGTCTGCAATAATGGTATCCATTATAAAAATGCTAGACCAGCCTCTGTCTTGTACAGAAGTTTCATCAGAGTATGGTTTTTCACGAGCTGATCTTGAAATCAACCATCATACACTGCCCAAGTTTAAAAAAAAAAAAAAAATAAAATGCATGCTGCCTTCATAATGAAATTTCCACGTTTTCTTTACCAGTTTACTTCCAATTCTTCAAACTGCAAAAACAGCATTAATAGTTCTAAAGATGCTATGGGATAAGCCATGGCAGTTTAGCCACAGAATCCTGCTTCATTCAGTGCAAGCAAATGGTGAGTAAAAAGCAAACAGAGGTGATACAATGGTACCTACAAACTGGTAAAACTGATGTAAGAAGACATTTGGCTCAGCCAAGGGGCTGCTACAGTTTTCTTTGAGAAACAAGAACGGTATGCTTCTTTTTGCTACAGGGAAGTTTGCTTCCCTGCATGGCAATACATCAATCCCTTCATATCCAGCAGCACCGTTCTTCACACCTGAACCAGCAGGTAGCTGGGAACGCAGGTGGAGACAGCTTTGAGTATCAGCTTTGGAGACAGCTGGTACTATCTGAACAGATACTGTGTACTCAAAAAGAGTACACAGTATCTGTTCAGATAGTCATTCAAATTCTGCCTAAATTTATTCCATATTTGTAAACAAGTTATTGAACTTCCTTCGTAATTCTTTTTAGAATTTAGGCTTTTTTAGAGCAACCAGCAATAACTGGAAGTTACAATATCCTGTGACTCATTTTTTTCTGAATTACTGACATGGTTTATCCAACACTGACCTCAGCTTAGATAAGATCTCACGGGATTCATTTGTTCTGGCACAGAACCACAGATAGAAGACAAGCACTGAGGAACAGAATAGATGTGTGATCTAAAATAATAAGATAAAATTGCATCATATTTTGAATGGGATTTGGATCCCATTTTGTTCCAGTAGAAGAATACAGGATTTCCAATCTGTTATCAAGCCCACTGATGACACGTTCAATAACATACTGCACACAGAAATATTTGTGAAGTCTCACTTTTACAGTCACACGTATTTTCTAAGGAAAAAAGGCAGACCTAATAATTATGCAGAAGCTTTGTAATAAAAGTTTTACCACTACATCAGCAGTGCTGTGATCAGAGAAGGTAAACTTATGCTGCGAGCATGATGCAGGAACTTGACCATACAAGAAAATACTGGTAACCTCCAATTCATTAACTAAGAATCTGCTTCATCTTGGGGCAAATCAGATTACTGACTGCAGCAACGAGCTGCTGCCTAATTATTTTCCCATGAACTCTTGTCATGCATTAGCAGCAAGGGGCAGGGACAAAGTTCTCCCTCACAGGATTGGGCCTGTCCATCTGTCTAGGCTCAGAGACCTGTGCTTGGTGCACTAAGGGACTCCTTCTTTGTTTGGCCTCTGACTCCCAAAGCTTGTCAGATGGAGACTTTTCAGTTATGGAAATCTGCAGCAGCAATGCATTCTGATAACCTTTGCAACACATGGCAGTTACCCTGGCATGCTGCTGCCAAGACACCCTCCACAACACTGCCTCTCATGCTTATCTGAAGTGAGACAAGAGGGTATCAACAGTTGCTACCAGTCAGTGTTTTTCACTGGACTAGAAGCGGAGATTGCGCACAGGAAAGCCAGGGACAGTGTACTTTTAAGACTTGAAGACATTCTCATGCTGTCAAGACAGGGAACCTGTGTGATGAGTATCTGAGAGCCCCAGATCATTACGGTGGCATTGGGACATAAAAGCAGTAGCAGAAAGTTCCCTTTCTTCACAGCTGGGCTTTCACATCTTGGATGTGTAACCATCAGAGGAGGTCGTGCAGCTGCAGCATTATTGCCATGTCTCTCCACTCTCAAGATTATTTAATTTGAGAAGCAGTTTTCAGAAATTAGAGTAAATATCAACATAATAATTTGGACACCGAAGGTAGCGGCTTATTGTAACAGCTCTCTAAAATAATTTTAGAAGTAGGCCAGGCTGTAGACATCTAAACTAATAGCTGAAAATCAGATGATATTTAAATTTACACATGATCCACTTCTACTTTGATTTTCCATCTGAACAACAGGAAATACATCAATGGTCCCCTCCTTGGAAAAATCCACACTAGACACTAAAGACTTCTGTATACACTGCAAGAATTATTCCACATAAAAAAAGAAAAGATGACATTCAGTCAACATGTCACACATTTGCTATTATTTATTCTTGACTGTATATGCTGTAAGGAATGAGAATACTATGAGGAATGCAGAAAGGAAGCAGTCATTTAATCCAAGACAACATGACACATGTTAAAATAAGGCACGTGTACTAAAGTTTGGACAGATATCCTTCATGACGGAATGCCCAACTTTTGCAAGTGTTTTTGACAGTTTACACTGTAGTTATAAGCTATACTGATCATTACTAAACCCTACTGATCATTATAGTTGAGTCTTCCTAATGATATTCATTATATGACACTATCCAGCTGATTCTATTATGTTTTAACCTCTCAGCCTGAAGATTTCCATCGTGAATACCAATGGATACTTATGACCAGAAGGGAAAACTAGGAAAACAAGCAAAAAAGTGTTTCTGTTAATATTTTAATAAATCTGCTGTTCTGAAATCTACCCTCATTTTTTCAGCACCCTGCTGGTGAACCAGAAGTTACACGATGCATTCTATAGGCTTCATGAAAGATACTGCATTTTCAGTTTTAACGCTCAGAATAAGAGTACTCTTAAAAAATATAAAATCAACTCAAAATAAATAAATGAATGAATTATTAACATCACTTAAATACATATTCAAGGACTGAGTCAAGTACAAAGTGTCAAAAATGCCACTAAAGCAAAAATTACGAATATTCGCCCTGAAGGAATTGATACATTCAGACTGTGAAACAAAACACTTTTGTAAGTCTTCGTCAGCACTGACCATTTGACTCCAAGTGAAGTTGGTAGAAGACAAAACCACTCAGTACTTCTGAAGCACTTTTGATGACATGTGCCATAATCAAACTGAGAAATCAGACACTCAGGAAAATTTTCTGCCTTGCTTCTGGATCTCAGTTCCTTCTTCCAACTTAAGCAGTAAATTCCAGACTGATGACACCACAAAATTAAGTTCACATTTGGGATTCCTGCAGTCACA
Organism: Donacobius atricapilla; assembly: GCA_013397315.1. Lineage (NCBI taxonomy): Eukaryota > Metazoa > Chordata > Aves > Passeriformes > Mimidae > Donacobius > Donacobius atricapilla. The sequence continues at coordinate 298,216 of WBMY01002465.1, forward strand.
GCAAGACTTACTGTGCTTTCAGTGTAAAAGCATGTGTTTTACATACTTTCACATTACATTGACCTAGAATTTCAGATCTTTATATACTACAGCAGTAAATTCTCCTCCTTCACAGTTTATGCTCACAATCTATTCTGGAAATTATTTTAAAAGAAAATACACGTTTTCTCCACAGGAAGGGTCCCAGTGTATAGAGTTAATTAAAATGCTAGAAGACCAGGCTCCAATTAGAGCATTTATCAGAGCACCTACAGGGGAAGGGCTACCCTTTGAAATGTTAAATACATTGTCAGCCAGGGATGGGGGTCAAGCAAGATTTTCAAACCATCTGATGCTCTGAAAAAAATGTGTACATCTCAGAATCAAAACCCATACTGGCTATGATGGGATGCCAGACTTGGTCAGGTATTTTATGAACTGAGATAATTGTTAGTGCACGTTTAGGATGAGTTATAAAATGAGACTACCCCAATGTGTTCAGAGAGACTTAATTCATCAGTCAAATATCTATTAATAAAGAAGAGGACTATGAAGGTAAGAACTCTTTATTTTAGTAAAAGGTTAGAGTAAGAATTGATTTCCAACATGTATCACATATAAGAATTCTGACAATAAGCAATTTTTGTAACAGATGTTACCCTTCCTAACTACTATTAAAAAATGCCACCAAAAACCTGACCTAAAATAAAAGTGTTAGTTTACTAAATGCTTGAATTTAAGAGCTTTACATTTTGAGTTGGACCCCTTTATGGTAAAGATTGTTTCAAAACCTGAATAGGTAATTTTTCAGCCATAAACAAAGAAGGCAAAAAGTAACAAGGGTCAGCTGATTTGAAAGACAGCCTTCATAAAAGGCCCAAGCAACTGCCTGCAAGGTCTAACATAATACAGAAGATGCTTCTGGACCACAGCCAGTAACAAATAAAAGCAAAAAATAAAAAACACAACATCATGAGATTATCTTTTTTTCTCCTGTGCTGGTCTGTAGTTGCAGTAAGTATTTAACTGGCCTAGTACTTCATCTTGATGAAGCATTTTCAGCTTGTTGAAACTATCTATTTAAATAAGCAGCTGGTTTCTTTTTTAAGAAAAGGACATGGAACAGTTTCAAACACCCTCAAACCAGACTACATAATAGGGATGAAAAGAATTGAGCAAAGTACTGCTGTTTCCAGAGTATCTCAAGTTAACAAAATGAGTTGTTTTACAAGAAATCATAATAGCAGCATCCTCTTCTGCACTATACTAGACCAAGACGTGGTTAATCAGTTTCATTGTTCAACAAAAACATTCATATTCACCCAGAAATGTCAAGTTAGGTTCTTTACCTTAAAACAGTAGCAGCAAATTTCCCTGTGTGCCAACACAAATAATTCTTTAAACAGAGATTCTTGCCCTCTGTCTTCACAATATGATTTAAACAGTTCTTTTGTTAATATTTACAGGATAACTCTCTACAAGAAGGATCTGAGCATGCCCTGCAAATCACAACAGATAACGGTGTAAGGAACGTCAATCACATTTACTATGAGATAACCTGAAGGCATCAGAAAATCAAGTTTTTTTCAGGTATGAGATGCCATTATTTAGATTACACACAGTTTGAGAAAAATCACATTCCATCAAGCACAGGACTGGAATCTACTATCTAATGCCAATGAATCAGTAATGAGTTATTTGCCTAATTAAAAATAAATATCTGAGGGATATTGATAGCAAACACAGTTGATTAAGTTGAAGACTTATGTCAATATAATTTGGTATTATAAATAAGCAGCACATGTATGCCTGATGTTTTCTGCAAACAATCAATACAACACATTTTAAGTGAATCGGGAATCAGATAATATATGGATTTCAAGAATGAAGTGTGAACCATCAACTAGTTACAGTAAACTTTTACTCGTTGATTAAAGATACCACTGTCAATAATGATAGCTTATCAAAAGACTCAAGTGTGGACAAGCAGCAACACTGGAGAATAACAACTATGATAAACCTGGTACAGTCAAGTAATACTCTTCCATGAGCCACTGCAAGGTCTATCTCCAGGAGCAGCAGAAGCAGAGTATAAAGATTTTTATAGAGCAGTTTCAGAAACACTTGGATATATTCTAATTATGAATTGTCAGATAAACAAATTCAAAATAAAAAAAACCCAAACCAATGCCTCCTGCAGAAAAGAAATACAAATACCATTAAAGTGGGCACTGCCCACTTCTGACACATTGGAAAAAACAGTCAAGACAAGAACAATAGGTGATGAGCATATTTAAAAAATATATTCCAGACTCTTTTCTTTCAAGGAATGAAGTAACTATGTGAGTCACAGATACAAAACAAGCTGGAAAAAGCAAGTGTAGTATGAATTCCAACCCAGTAGAAACTGAAGTGGATGGGTGGGACAGTGTGTGTCCTATTCTGAACTAGGGTTCAAAACAGTAACACTGCTTGAACACTTTGTATGAAGTAATAGTGTAATATTCATGTTAAAATTCAAGCAACTTATGAGTTTAAAGCACAGAGACTACGAGGAAGTGAAATGATATCTTGGTTATATATATAGTCAAATGGAAAAATCTTACTAGTCACTTCTGGACTTTACTCTAATTATTCATAAACTCCTAAAGTCTGCTCCATTGTCTAATTGTTTACCTCAAGCTGATGAAGTAGCTACCAACACCAAAGTCTTTATCACTCTAACTTCAGAGAGAGAACTGTGTTAGGGAAAAAAGGACTGAACTCAAAAGATGCTATCTATTTATTTATGTGGGACGCAGTAATAGCTTCAAATTATTTTTGTCTGACACAAGATTAAGAGAAATTAATTCAACATTTCTTTGCACATCCTGTCAACAGACAATTAATTCAAATTTCTATTTACTCTTTGATCAGATTATCTAATTGTCTTTTATCAGGGTATCAGGATAGAGAATACATATGAAAAAACACCCCCAACAACAATCCCAAAACAGCAGAAGCTCTTACTTTTTAAGTAAGGGTAGGAACAGGAAAACAAAAAGAATACTTTTGCTCCTATACTCATCCAGCCATCTTTATCTTAAGAGAAATTCTGTCATTAAGAAAAGGTTACATTTCAGTGGCAGTCAGCACAGCAGGACGTACCAATGTTATGCTGTTTCGGCTTGAGAAGGTTATGTATTTGTTTTGTTCTGCACACAACCTACATGTACTAGAACAGGAGGTGCTGCAGAACCCTGGCAGGCTGTGACAGTGCTCACACAACCAATGCACAGCAACCCAGGGAAACTGTGCTGTTAGGATGAATGGCCTCCCCCTAAAGCAGAACAAGGTATTAACATGTACTTGCTCTTTAGATAGGGAATCAGACCAAGTGTGGAACAACTGCTCATTCTGTTTCAGAGCAGCAGAGCTCCTGTTTGCTTTTTCTGAAATAACTGGACCAAGCAGTGGTACTTGTTGACAGTATGAAGCAGCTTGAAAAGACAGTCCCATCTTCCCTGCCCACCCTCCACATCCCTCTCTAGCATATCTGAAAGGCTGTTTGACCTTTCACTGCACTGCTTTAGCTTTTCCTGACATTAGAAAGCATTAATTCAGTCTCTGACAGATAGATTGCATATCTGTGAATCTGCTTTAATTAGATAAGGACTACTGCCAAATGGGAGTTGAGTGCTCTTCAGGTGATCCTTTCTGCATTAAATTATGAGCAACTTCAAGTATCAAAAAACTACTCTCTCCATTTCAGCTTTTCCACGGAACAGTTTTTCTTCTACCTCTGGTAGTTCAAAGACATAGCTGACATACACCTAGAGCCAGGATCCCCCAACAGAAGAAAGTTCTGCATATCACAAGCCAAACACCACTGCAGGCAGTTTTTTGCTCTTTTCCCCCCACCTCTGCTGGGCAAACATTTTCACCTCTATACACAGAGTAAAGAAGTAGAAGGCCCTTGGAGTGAATATGTAGTCCCCTGAAATATTATTGTAGTTTCCCCATTTAAAAAACCCCAACCTCTAAAATGAACAAGACACCAACTATACTGTTTCAATAGGAACGAAATTGGAAAGACACTACTGAACAAACAAGCTCAGATCGAACTCAGATATCACCCTGAACAGAATAAGAAAACCTGAAGGAGCAGCAATTTTGGAATAACAGATTTATGCACTCAGAACTTCATGGAAGAGGGACTGCTGTGGCTCCTGATTTGGAAGCAAGATGTCAGGAAGCATGACATCAAACTCAATTCTAGTGTTTCTCTATTGGTCTTCCATTAAGGCAAAATAAATGCTTTACAACACTGAAGAATCACAGAAAGTGTAAAAATATTCTCAAAATTAAGAAGAAAAATGTATTTACCAAAAGGAACAATGGATGGCAGTTCTTTAGATACAGCTTGTTAACCCATCTTTCTTTAAGTGTCAAAAGCTTGTGTTCCCCTCTCAGTGCTACTTCATCTGCAGGGACAGTCCAGATTAATATGAATTTGAAGTACAGCTCTGTTAAACAAAACAAAGCCATCAGAATTTACATGACAGATGGGTGGTTTCTTGGTTGATTGGGCATTTTTTTCCCCTCATCCCATCCCAAGTGTGAGAAAATACTCTCAAGAATTTGAGATTTCTGTTCTTTCAAAACGTTAAATCAAAGGAAGGTCAACTACTCAATTTAAACCATAATTATTGTCCTGTAGTTCCCATCTGTTTTCATTCATGGAAATATTTTCAAGGGATAAAAGCAAAACATTTGAACAGCTACTCTTCTGCCTTCAGCCACGCTCACAAGTCAGTAGACCAAGTGAATAAAAGGATCTGAAACTCCTCTTAAATTGTAGCCTGTCCTTCATACCATTTTCCTGGTTGTTTATATACGGCTAGGTTGCACAGCATCACACCTAACAGTACAAGACTTACAATGTACTATGAGGTTCTCAGGCACAGCTGAAGCAGAAGAATGTCTCATACACATCAAGGAATTTTGAAATTTATTAAGTTTTTAGTATTAGGTGATGAAATTACTAAATTAAATTAAAGCAGACACATTATGAGATGGAAATATCTTCCCCAGCATCTTGCCACTTAGAAAGGAGAGTCTTTTTGTCTATTTAAAAACTAGATTTAAAAACAAGGCAAACAAACCAAACCCTGCCAAAACCCTAGAAAAGCCCCAAAACCCTCAAACCTCCCTCAAATTCTTTGATCATATCTTTTCAGATTATGAAGTGGTTAACTCTGTGTATGTCCTTTATACAAATTATATTCTTCTGCATTTTAGGCTTCTGGTTTATAAAAGAACATAAAAAATTAAATACGTCTTTGCAAAGGCTGACATGTTAGAAGTGCTTTAATATCATGTTCCTATCTCTGCTAGACAGTGAATTAGACAAATACAGGAAGCTCAGAACAGGCAGAAGATAACACCCTAAGTCTGTTTTGTAATTCAGATGTCCAGTGAATAAAAAGATATAAAAAAGCAATCTTGTTACAGAATCCACTACACTTGCCCTGTGCTTATGAAGATTTAAGGCTACGAGGTCTGCCAGGACATAATCCAACCACGTATTCTTGAACGTTGGTTTATCTCACCTGGACTCCTCAGAGCAATCTCCTGCATTTTACAAGAACTTCAGTGGCCATGTGTGCACACACAAACGTGTACACCTCTACCTGAAAAAATATCATTTGGAGTAGAAAATGATTCTACAATCAACATAAAAAAATAATTCAAACATGAAACCGGAAAGAGTGCTTTCACTTAAGGAAAAAAACCAACTCGCTTTTGTTGTAGTTTCATCCTCCATATGTGAGGCATTTGGGAAAATAAAGGCGATTCTGAAGAAGGCACTGCCTAACACCATGAAGTGCATTCTGCATTTGCTCCAAGATACAAAATTATGAATTCCTTGTAGTTCAGAGAGTTCCAGCATAGCAGAGTTGGCAATGTCTCAGCAACATTCACCAGTTTTCAATAAAAGATTAAGTTGCTTCATATAAATTACACTCACACACAATACTAAGGATCCACGTTCACCCACACTTTTGGCAGGTTAACATAGCCTTCATTCTTCATGGTGGAAAAATACAACTCTTCCTTATCCATTTTAATCCACAGATGACAAATTAAACAGAGAGCATATTACATGTATCAAAAAGTATGGATTTTCAAATTAAGAAAGAGAGGCTGGGGGTGAGAAAACAATACCCACAGGGAGTGAGGACTCAATTTATTGTCAGGTTTCTATTACAGATTTTTAAACCTGCTGCTTATCTCCATTGCGTGCACTAACCCAAATCACAGAAGGAATGGTCTCATTTTCTGAAGACCAGCTAGATAATTCGCTTGAATTGACTGCTGAGAAGAACCTTCCTTTTGGCCTTCAAAGGAATGAAGTCCTCTTAAAAGAAACTGTTAAAAGCATGTATTGTCTATCACAGAAAAAGTGCAAAACTTTTGAATTTTTATTTTTATTTTAAATACTTGGGGGAAAAAAACCCCTTCTAGTTTTAAACAACTTTAAGCTGCAAAATGCATGTTGTTTCCACGTGATGTAAATTCTTCTCTAAAACCAAGGTAACAGCATAGGATTTGTAATTCTACCTGGATCTGACTTACTACAGTAACAGCATTTTCAGAAGGGCAAATTTATTATTCTTGAAACCTAACATTACCTTAAATGTAAGTGGAATCTATAATTCTTCAAACTTAAGTTTAAAAGGAAACAAATGAAAAACACCAGATTCTGAGGACGCAATTCAAGTTTTACTTCAAAGAGATCTTATCAGCTAAGATGTTCCACTACAGGCGATTGATGTTACATCTTGTGTTACAGACATGAATTGGCAGCTTTTTTCTTGGACTTTTTTATCTTCTGCACGTGAACACAGAAAAAGAAAATAATAAATCCTTTCTTAAGTAGTTTTACCTATTCTTGTTCCAAACACCACACATTTCCTTCTTTGTTCAGCTTATTCTGCAAGGCTTTAATTTCTCAAACTTTTATTTAATATTCATGTGCAGGCAAACCACAAGACACAGGAGTTTCACACACACATTCCTACAGTGATACAGGGATAATATAAAATATGCTAGTCAGTGTACTTAACATCCTCATCCACTCTTGGAAAAAGCATAAATATGATATATACCGGCCAGATACAAGGCTGCATTTCCTCCAGATCCTGCATTAAGATTCGTAAGATTCTACCCCTTTCACACGAGAATGAGAGACACCTCTGTTATTTTATTTGCACCAGTTTGTTTCCCTACTGCTATTCAAAAATCCATGGAGAAGAACCATTTCCACATCACTCAGCAAAGGCAAAATGTTCCTAGAACAGGTATAACTATCAGGTAAGTTAAACTTGATAAACAAAAGGCTGGCCAGGTTTCTGCCACAGCTTGGCCAGACTGCTGGATTAAAAAAAGAAAAGGAATAACTTAAAAAATAAAATTTAACTTTACAAGCTCAAATGGTACCTGACTTGAGAAAGTAAGTTGAGAGAAGCCATGACTCTACCAAAAACTCCCACCATTAAGTATTTCCCCAAACTTGTAGTTGCAATGTGTAAAAAATGATAAAACAAATGGGTTGGGTAGCGGAAAGGATGAACATGATAACAAAGTTTCAAATTGTATTTCTTCTACACTGTTGGAGGGGGGGAAAGAAAAACAAATATACAAATCGAGAAGTTTTACATACTCTTCAAAATTTCATCAGTCAAAAAGTTACAGTGGTAATGGGATCTTAGAATGACATAACATACCGGCAAAGTTTGCTGAGTTAAGACGCTGCATTCCAATAAGCATTCATGGAATACACACTCATACACAAAACTTGCCTAATAATCTAAAGTTCTAATTAACAGCTGCAGAACCCACCCTTCCACAGCACTTAAAGCCTTCCAGTATTACTACACTTAACACAAGGAAAAATGATTTAGTTATTTTTTTCTTAAATATCAAGCGGTTAAAGATAAATAAAATCAATCAAAGAATGGAAATAAGTTAAAACACGTAAATATTGGCTGAATCGAATAAGCTTAAATTTAAAGATAAAGAAAAACTAAGTATTGTAAATCAGCGATTGTTTTAAAACTCCCCCAAAGTTAAGAACTGATCCCAAATGTCCTGATGACTTCTGCCTACTGGTTTCCTCCTGCGCAAGGAGCGCATATCCCACTTCCTGTGATGCCGTAAGTTACAACAAAAGCAGAAGAGCTTTTGAAAAGACATGCAAATTATGCAAAGTATTACAGATTATAAAACCCTTTTGCATGATTACATTGGTCTGTATTTGCAGCCTGGGATTTCAAAGTCTTGAAAATATCTGTTCCTACCAATTGTCTGTGCGTTATCTCCATATTAGAAGTAGTTGGCTCTAAGGATCCTAAATATGCCAAGTTCCCTTGCAGACCAGGGAAGGAGTCATCTCTGGTGGTAACAGAAAAACACTTCAAGCATTCAACCTTATGCAAGCACAAGGAAAGTATCACCACATCAAGCTAAACTACATTCAGGTATTTATCAAAATGCATGAGTTGACACCATATACAAGTTAAAAGTATTTTTAAAAAAAATTCATTAGACTTAAGATTTAAAATTGGCTTGAGGATATATGATGAACTTAAGGATTTGCTGATGCAGAACATATATGAGACTGCAATTTTAGTCTAAAAGCCACTGTCAGACCAGAAACTCTCTTTGCACAAAAAGTTCATTTCTGACAACAGTCATTGAGCGCGTAGTAAAGAAAAGAAAAAGCCCCATTATTTTTGTTATACACCTCTGAGCTTCCTGGGATCTCCTATGCAGAAGTTTCCCAAGCTTGACAAAGCATCTTTGTGTTTGATTTCCATCAATTCAGAGGAATGTTTTCGGTACGTTCTCTATGCTTTTGTACACGAACATCACCAAACATACCTAAATTTCACTATCAAGTCAGTACTTAAATATCACGTAAGCAGTTCCAGTAACTTTTAAGTGAAGAAAATTACTATCTCTGTTTCCTCTCCCTCAATCCCTATGTCATTACTTTCAGTTTCTGTTGAACAGAAAAGCTTTTACTCAGAACACTTTCAGTTTCAATTTAGCAGGGAAGTGTAAAAGATTGTGTTCTGCTTGAGAAAGTCATCCAAAGTTCGGATAGCAACCAGGAGTGAGGGTAAATGGAAAAAGCAGAGAAGTCAGAGGTTAGAAGACAACAGCTATCTAGGAAAAAAAAAAAATCAATCTATAGCTTATTTCAACATAACATGAGCCTTTATTATACCACAATGGTTAACACTCTGTTTAAAGCCAATTCCCCTTCACCCCACTTACTCACAAAATAGTTTAAAATATGAGACTGCAAATGAGAATGTAAATTGCTTCTATAAAGTGATTTGTAATGTTTCTACAGTTTCTAGGAAATCAGCAGCTAAAACAGTCTTGCAGAAGAGGGTGACTGCAATGCTCTGGAAAAAAAGACCAAACACAAGACAGAAACCAAAGCTACAAAACTCCGATCAAGTCCTGCAAATACGTTCAATAAATGCATATGCTTAAAAAAAAAAAATCTTCATCTCAGGGTTAGTAAAACCATCCTAAGAATTCTGCAGAGATGAACACTTCATTTATAAAAAGAAAAGGAAATAAACCCCCCTACAAATAATACAGCACCCAACAATCAATCAATTTCTTGTATTTTTAAGATGGATGTTAAGCAAAAACCAGCCAATTGTGGTGGAAAGCCAGTTTCCATTTTAGGTGGGCTCTTCTTTCAGAAGAAGAAAACCAAGTGGACCCAAACCATGTCTGCTGTTATTCCAGTGTACCAGTAAAGCCTCAGCATCACAGCTACAGCCACCTGATACTTAAGCACCTACTTATGTGGAAGGCACAGACAGAGAGCTGATCTTGAGCACTTACTGCACACCCTCCCTTTCACAATCTCTGGTTATGACAAAACACATTAAGTGCCGCTGAATGCAGGTTAGGGGAGACTGTCAAAACATCACATGCACGACCAGACATTTGCTGGGGGGAACCTGTGACAGGCAAGAACACGCTCTTTGAGAGATATTTACCAACATACACTACAAGAAGCCTTTGAGACTTCATAATATCTTGGTAACTCGTATGTACAGCTCATCACAAAGCTGATTGTTTTCATTTGACATAATAAAAGAGTGAGTGTGCTTTCAAGGGAAGGTCATTTTCAAAGCTTTATAAGCTTCTCTTCTAATATACTACTTATTTAGACTCTGGAGATTCTTAGTATTCTTATGTTAGTGCATTTATTTGCATACGCTTTTGATATCTAATAGTAGCTCCTTAAAAATACACTGTATTTTTCTCTAAATTTTCAATAATATGCTCTAAACTTGCCCCAGTAAATGTAGGAGATATACAAGGACAAGCCAAAAGGAGGCTATTATTTACAAACTTGTGTTTAAAAAAAGAAACACAAAGCCCACGCCAATGCTGTTGCTCAACTTTGTTTGTTCTGTGACAGTGCTCTGCTGTCACTGCATTCACCATTTCGCCTCTGCTGTGCATTTCCTCCATGTTGATGTACAAAAATATTCCTCCTCTCTCTAGCAAAGGTACGCTTTTCAGGTTCACTCTGCCAGGAAGACCTTAGGGACAGGGATCCAGTTATTTACAACTTGAAATGCTATAAAATAGGCTGGTAATATTCTTTATTCTAAAAGACCTTTGTGTACATTCTGAGTCTTTTCCTCTGTGCAAGACTGAAACCTACTACCTTGTGCAATGTAATTTTATTTTACTCCCTCTCTGACAAATAAACCCTTCCCCATTCTGAATAATTTTCTCTTATCTACAGCAGCATTTCCACTACTTTCAAAAAGCAATACAAAGCACCTGCAGCTCTTCCTACATCCAAATGAAACATCAGGCCCTGATCTGCAAGGCCTGAAACAATAATCCAACATTTCCTCCCAGCAATACAGAGACCAAGAGAATCTTTTCTGATTATGACAGGGATTTTAAAGAAAATTCAACACAAGGAGTCTTAGCAGTGTTGAATTTCTCTTAGGATGCCAAAGGTCAGAGATGATTTATTTTTCAAATGGCACTGTTTCTGAACAGGTGTTTACTGCTCTGGTTTACTATGACAACCACCCATGTTATAGACTACACACAGTATCTATTTGTTAGAATTCTTTTGTTCAAGCAACGATAATCCTCTCCAGAGGAAGGCCACCAAACAGGATCTCTGCCTTCTTGCAGCCATACTAGCCAAAACACATGCTCAGATGCCTCAGGGGGAAAAAAAACATTAAATTTTTAACATTTCATTTTAAAAGGTGTATTGATGAGTTAACTACTGCAACAGTTCAAGAATCAGAAGAGACATTTTTACCACTACCACTAATAATAATTCCATGGAGTATGAATTATATCTTCTTCCTCTCTCCTTTCTACCAGCTGCACTAGTGTCCCACAAGCTGCTATTTTATAGGTAATAATAAAGTCCATGATTTGTTTTTTGGAAATGGAGCACTACAGTTCTGGCATACCTTTTGGCCACTGCCGTATTTCATATTTTCTCCTCCCCTTACCTATCAACAGGAATGAAGGAATCCAGTAAAACAGAAATTGAGTTTTATAATGAAGGATGTAAAGACTACCCCAAATGTGGAATGCACTTAGTTAAGCACCAAAACTCCATACCACGCAACTTTACGAGAACAGGCAAGTAAGCTAATGCAAAAGCAAATCAGTATTTTCACACTAACAGAAAACAGAGATTTATGACCACAGCTAAGAGGCCAAATAAGCCCTCTGCTCAGACCATAAAAAAAATAAAAAAAGCCCTGCAGTATGACTGTTCTGTTTCCTGCAGGAAATGAGATGCTTGTATTAGATACCCCTGTGGTTTTCATACTGTAAATGTATCAGCTGGTACAAATCCTCTGGAGAGGACTATTAACTAATGCTTAGAAAGAGCAGTGGCAACAGCAGACCGCACGTAGCACCTCAGAGAAGAGGGGACAAAAGCTGGCAATTCATCCCTAAAAAACCCGAGAGCCAGCAGCTGAAGAACACATCTTGTAGTAGAGGCGATGTCTGAGGAATGTAGGTATCTACACCCGCTTATTTCCCCTTACTCTGCTCACTGCTTCTTTAAATACGGAGCCTACCGTTCATCACCACTCCGCTCATTTAGGAGCATCAAGCCGCTCCTCATTAAAGCATCCCCGGTTGCACGCGGCACAGGAGGATCATCCACAGGCTACACACATCTCACGCACGCATGGCCATTTTTCCTCCTTCCTACTGTGCTTTTAAAAAAATATTATTATTTTTCTTTTTTTTCCCGTTGATGTTTCCGAGTTGCGAGGGCGGCGAGCGGAGTTCCCGCCGCGGGCGATGGGGCATCCCCCGGCCGGGCAGGGCTCCTCGGCCCGGGCAGACCCCGGGCGCTGCTCCCCCATCCGCATCGCTCCCGCCCGCCTGGGTGGAGCCGCTCGCCCGAGCCCGACGAGCGCCCATCGTGTTCTCCATTGCAAAACCACTGCCAGGGCCAGAAGCGGGGAGGAGAGACCATGTGGAGGAGGAAGGGAAAAGAAGGTGTAAACCTGTCTGGGGGAGAGCCCGGGCACGGACACGGACACGGCCGGGGGGGCGGGAGGGCAGGGCCGGGGAAGCAGCGGGGAGACAAAGGAGGGATGGAGGGAGCCCAAGGAAAACAGGGGAAGCCAGGGAGGGGGCGCTGCCGGGGAGCCCCGCGGGGCACCTGCCCGCCCCGGCACACCCCCGCACAGACACACACAGACAGACAGACAGACACATACACGT
>WBMY01002465.1:311290-352518 GCA_013397315.1 Donacobius atricapilla
CCGCTCCGTGCCCTGCCCTGCCCTGCCCGGGAGACCCTCGCCCCCCACGCCACCCGCCCTCCTTGCTTCCTCCCCCCTCCTTGTTTCCTCCCTGCCTGGAAGGGTCGCCGTGCCGCCCGTGCGAGCCCCGGGAGCTGCGCACACCCCTAGCCCCCTGTCCAGAGCTATGCCCCTGACAGACAACGTCTCCCCCGGCATCCCAGGGGGAGAAGCAGAGGCGGAGGCCTCTCACTGAGAGGGACCCCGCAAGGTGACAGCGGCCCCGGAGAGGCCGAGGCAGCCCCCGCCAGCCTGGCATCCTCACGGCTACAGCACGGCTCTGAGCCCCTGTGCACACACATGCGGCTCCTCGCCCACGCGCTGACTAAGGATGCCGTGGGAGGAAGGCTTTGGGTGCGACGGTAGGAGAAAATAATAGGCAATGTTGGGGTTTGCTTGCTGTCTCAGTCAGCGTTGGCAGCAGTAGTACTCCAGCAGCGTGCTGCTGTGGGCTGTGGAAGAAAGGCTGGTGCTAGAAAGCCAGTTCCAAGGCGGTGGCAACCCTCCTCAAGAGAAGACCTGGGAAAATCACGTTACTTGGAATGTGTCTTAAATAGGCTCGCCTTCGGCCTCATGCATCTCCATGTTCTTTGTAATCTCAGCAGTCCTTTTTTCGAGGGCACACGGCTTGTTTATGAAATTGGGTCTCTGAAGCTTAAAGCAAAGCTCACACCATGTGCTCACTTATGACTGACGTGTACCTTTAGCACAGAGACTCTGACTTCAGTAACCTTGACTGCGTTCATGAACTTCTTTATTCATCTAGCATCTCTTGGATTTTGCAATGACCTGTTGTATTAGGTCATTGGTTTCGTCTCCTATTCTTTTGCAGTGACCAGTATTCTGTTAATAGATGCCACTGTTTGTGTAATTCATTGTGAGGAAATGGAGGGAGGTAAAATTCCCATACTTTTTTACAATTAATGAATTAGAGCAAATTGGACACAGTTTTTGGTTACTGGATATGGGAAACAGAATTGCATTTGTGACAAATCTGTTTGCGTCAAATGATTTAACGAACATCCTATAAACTATGTATTTACCAAGCAGTGAGCTGTGTGTTAACGTTCACTGGAAAAAAAATCCCCAACACCCTACACAGGCATAAAATAAATAGATTCCTTTCAACTGAAAGTATCAACTGTGATTGCACCACACAACAGAAATTTTGCCAGTGAAAATATTAGGAGGATGCAGCAACATTTAGATGTTGTTCTCTTATACCCTTCAAAATGCTCACCACCTCTTTAGATTCTTTTGCTCCAAGAAAGCACCCCATAGCTTTTGCTTTTATTGTATGTTTTAATACCCGACTCTACAGTGTCCTGGGTGCAATCTTCTTGCAAAACATGTAAGCAGTTACATCACAGCAGAGGATGTTTCACCACTATTGTAGAGCTGCTCTGGCTTGGTTCAACATTTTTACGGACATAAGGATACAATATTTCTTAGGCTGGGAGTAAAAGATTGCAGCTTTGGCTAAAAACAAACAGAAATTTGGATAAGAGGAATCTAAACGGACTGAACAGCTGGGATCCTGGGATTAGTAGCTGTATACTTTCTGGTGTAATTGGATCACATATAAGAGAATTTGCTACTCATCCAACAATACAATAAAACCATGAAAAACCCCAACAACAAGCAAAACCCAAAGTAATGGTGAAAATTAGGGATTTAATATTTGGGGTCCAAATGTTGATGGACATAGTTTTGCAAAGGTGATCCTTAGTGCTAGATGCATACAACAGCATTTGCAGAGCCATGACCTGCTTTCCAAACATTAGAAGAAATGCCCTAACCTGAGCAAATGACTTCAGAATAGATAAATTTTCTCTTGCTAAAGTGCTCCTGGGCATGTACAGTGTGTGCTCAGTGAGTAACAGGGAAGGTGAATGATATATTCACAATTAGAGAAGAGACCTGTCAGAAAAAAATGGTACTGTAAAATCACATGCTTTGTAAGTAATTTTGAAATAGCAGCCCATGTATGAACAACTGGGTATCCTTAAAAGAACTGACCACTCTGCCAAAAACTGAAATAAATACTCTACCTTATAAAGTGTCATATAAAATATGTTTACTGAAAGATCCTTCAGTGACCTACAAGAACTAACTGTGTCTTGAGAAAAGTCTTCCATAATTCTTTTCTTATAACTTCTAATAAAAAAAAATAAGCGGCCTGTCTTCCCTCTTTCCCCTGAGGAATAGTGATCATCACTACTTCCAGATGACCATGGTCAGAGATTTTCAAGAATTTAAAGCAAAAAGTCAGTATGTTGCAGTTTTCTGATCTGAATACTCTTTGAAGAATCTTTCATGGAATTTTCAAAAGTTAGTCATCCAAACCAGGACTTAATGACTGGCTCCATTTTTCAGTAGCACTAATTAGCCATAAGTCTCATTGTGTTAACTGAAATTAGAATCATAGGATCATAGACCATAGGACTGTCCTCTGGGGAAGTGATCCTCAGAATTTCATCTGTCTGACCTTTCATGTGAAAGACAGCCTAGATGAGACCATCTAGTACCTTGCTAGCTGCATCTTGAAAACCTCCAGCAATGAGGCCTCTACCATGCCCCGCCAAGGTTGTTCTAGTGAATGGTTGCTGCCACTATGAAAAAAATATTTCTTGTATTGAAGTGAAACATTTCCTGGTGCAACTTGCACACATGACCTCCTATCTTCTCCACATAGCTTCTTGTGGCATTTCTATTTGGTCTTTGTGACCGCCCTTTAAGTACAGGGATACTGTGATGAAGTCCCTCCTGAGCATTCTCTTTTCTGAGGAGAAAAGAAGGTCACTCCTGAGCCTTCTCCACGGAATAAAGGTCTAACTCTTTCAGTCTGCTCACAGAGTAGGTTCTGCAGACCTTGGATTATCTTTGTAGCTTTTCTTGGGACCTTCTCCAGTCCATCCACTTTTTTTTTTTTTTAATTGTGGGGATGGTTAATAAATATCTTTAGATATGAACATGTAGTAAACTCCTTTAAACAGTTTTTTCTTTTTTGCTTTCAATGTATAGCTCTACATGAGAAATAACTAATTAGAGGTGGTATCCAGTCATATGCAGGAGCTGGGTATGTCCATGAGGTGGCTTTATTTACTCCAAGGAGTAATACAAGTCTAGTAAGAAAATCTGTAAATATTATTCCTAAGAAGTGGTGTCTTTACTGTTTCTCAAAAAGGAGTGCAAGTTATGCAGCTCTTGAACACTTATATGCAAATAATTTGTGTTCTTTTCCCAGTTTTATAATTTTGATTCAACAATATTTATCTACACTATATAGCTTTTTGGGATTTATACTATGTCCAAGTTTTAACCAAGAAATGAGTGTTTGCCATCAAACTAAAAAAAAAAAATGTAGTAAATGCAATTGCCTTGAAAATATAACTGTGTGATAATTGAAGGGATTCCAGCTAAATGAATCTGTAAGAATTTTGATAAGGCAAGGATCTTAAAGGCAAGGAGAAGCTGTTCTGGGACTGGACATTTGTTCATGTTCTTTTTCCTTTGATAAGTCCCTGTAGTGGTGAATGAATTTATCCATATTCTGACTGCAGTTTTGCCATATTGTTTTTCTTTGTCAGAATACTGCTATGAATTCAGAAACTATAAATTCAGAACCCGCAGTGGGATATTATTTCTAAACAGTATTGACATATTTTCCTTGAGATTTTTCAGAGCCTCAGTGATGATTAGTGAAAAATGCTGCAAGATTTTGGGGTTTATTAAAGAGGAGAGCAATGTGCTAGAAAGAAAAAAAAAAGGTAGTAAATCATGTGCCATGACAACCACTAGATGTTTTGCAAAACTCCTGTTGACGTTAATTTTCCTCATGGATAAAGGGTCTAGGATTTACCCAGCTGCCATCAGCTAATGAATATCTCTTATCTTCTTTGATAGACAATTGTCAAAAATCCACTTGCTTCTTGTGGAACAAGTACTTTTATCCTTGTTCTTGGTTTACGATAAACACAAGTGCGCCTGTGCTGCCCTACTGTATCATTGCAGGAAGAGGAAAATGCTCCTCCTTGATACATGTTTTGCTCTCTAAAGACTAAAACCTATGTTGCTGGTAGAAAACTTGCTAGTGAGCACAGATACAATAACAAATCTCTATGTGAAATGTCCGGAGATTTGATGAGTCCCCTGGTCTCCTCCCAGTCTCAATTTGTCCAAAGACAGAAGACCTCTGAAAAGACAGAAGACTGCGCATTTTCCTTTGGTCTTCTTCACGGGCCATTGTAGGATTTAGAACTCATCCATCCTACACACAGAAGGACACAGAGACACTGGAACAAACTCTATATCCATCCCCCCACTCTGTTTTCACAGAACTTTAAACTTCACCACAAATTTCACATGCCACTTTTAATGGTTGCTTGAAGGTTTTTAAAGGGGGAAAAATCAAGCCTTATAGTGGGAATTCAGATACAACTGTAATAGTTGTAGAGCAACAGTGATTCAAAACTAATTTTATCAAAGCATCTCTCACTCATCTCCATGGTATTTTTTGCACCTTGTCATATCTGAACATGATAGCAGTAAAACCATCTACCAATACTTTTCGGAGAGCTCCTTCCATGTAAGTTCTGTAAACAATTTAGTGGCTCTTAAAGCATCCTCCTTAAACTATCCTGCTGAAAAATCCGATATAAGTTTATTAAAAGTCAGGCCATTAGTGACACCTATAAAAGTATCGCTACTTTTATTGTAGTAAAGTTGCCTTGTACCTCCCATTATTAGACATTATTTTTCCTTGCTTAAAACTGTACAAAAAAGGGATTTCAGCTAAATTTTAACACCTGCTGAAATCTGTCTCAAGATGAATATTTTTGTTTGGTTTACCTTCTGAAATACCTGAGCCATTTTCACAAAGAATTTAATGAGAAACATCCTGTTGCAATATAAAAAACATCTAACTGGGTTTCAGAAGGACCAACAGATTATCTTTTTTGTATCAGTCATGGTAGATCTTTTTGCTTTAAAATAAGTGATTACCAGGATATAGAAGACATTTTAAGCAATGTCGGAATAGACAAGCTTAAGGGAATTTACTGCAAGTTCCAAAATAAGATAAAAAGTAGGTCAGCTTGCTTGAAAACTAGGTTCTGAGCAAATGAAGTAAGAAAACAGTTAGAAAGAGAGTTAAAATGTAAATTGTGAGATAAGGTAGTTTTCTGTGGTACTGCATAAAGCAGGGAAGGAAAGAGTGGTAGGAGAACAAATAAAATTAGGGTTTTTGTATGCCTAGCAGTGTTACCAGATAACATAATGCACTGTTGTGGAGGCATAACTACTGCTGTCTCTGTGGCATTTAGTTTGTTGCTTCTTCTAAAGGAATTTGAACAATAAACTTACAAGGCTCTTGGTGATCTCTTTTAAATATCTTTGTAAAGATCTCTTTAAAATCTGCTGACCCATGGTGTCGAATCAGGGGTTTGTAATATTTTTTGTGCTCTGAACAGGGGTTTTTGCTTTGAGACAATCTGATCGAATCTGACTAAATTGTGACACCTTTAAAATGTGACTTGCACAACCTGAAATACAGAGCAAAAAGCCATCGCAGCTTGCTTTTACAGTGAGGAACAGTCCTACTTGCTAAAGACCTGCTCTAGGCAGAGGGAAAGGACATGGCTTTGGGAACACTTCTATTAAAAGGCTCTGATCCTATTTTGTGTGTGAATAATGTATGTATCGATGGCATACCAAATTTCTTTTAAGTCAGGGAAGCATGCTTTATCTGTGCAACCTCAATTCATTTCCATATAAATATTCATCATGATGCAGTCTTCACACAAACAACTTCTCCAGACTAAGCTGTTTGTTTTGGAGACTCTCTGCTCTTGATGTGAACATTCAGCAGACCTGTAAAAAACAGTCTTAGCAAGCAATAGGGAATTCTAGAACCTTCTGAATACCTGGGAAAATTGTTTTATTTTAGAAGGTTCTTTTAGATTACTGCCTTAAGGCAAAAACTAAATTAAGGCAAGAGAACAGAAAACAGATGAGCTGAGGAATACACGTAAGTCATCATACAAACTTTAACTTTCATTTTAATGGTAAGCAAATTATTATTTCCATTTCAACTGAGAATCAATGTAAAAATATACTAAATAATAGAATAATGGAAAAGTTTGGAAGGGAACTCTGGGTATCGTAGTTCAAATGTGAATTCTGGAAGCTAATACAAAGAAAAGACAACAATATGAGCAGTAACAGATGACAAAAATTGGCTCATAAAATAATTATTTTCTGCAGCACATTTTTGGGTGGAAATTGACAAAATTGTTAAAATCAGAATATTCAATCAAAAAATTAAATTAGGCTACATTAGGATTGACAGTTCCTTCCAAGACTAGCCACTTAACAGGACTGAAATAGCTTACACTTGGGAAAGCAATGAAAATAGGAAAGAATTAATCAGTGCTTATTGTAGAAATCAAAGAGGAAAAGCAGGAAGGAATATTAAATGAAGAGCAGACTTTATAAAAATATGTTGATATGATGTTTGTCTTAGGTTAAAAATATTGAAGTAGTTTTAAAAGAAGATGAGAAAAATGTTCTTGGATTTTTATGGCTGGTGAAGTTAATTATTATTTCGTTTTACTGAGAAATCCATTCAGTGGTGGAAACCCCAGACCAATTTTTATAATTGTGATAGTAATTTCTTAGTCCTGTGTTTTCTTGATCCCCAGTACTAATTTAATTTAATTAACATAACTTTCCCATTCCTTTCTTCCCTTGTCTCACTCTTATTCATTTTTTGATTCATTATCAAGGAAATAAATTTGGATCCTGAATTCTCAGCAGCCTTCCCACACTTCTCAGGACTGACACAGCAGAGAAGTTTAAATACCTCGAGATTTCTTTGCTAGGGAGACACTGTCCCTTTCAAGCAGCTTTATGCCAATCCCAAAATCTACAGTGACACAAACTTTCCTCTCCTCACAAAATGTAGACAGAGAGGATTGTCTGCTTTCTTCATCTTCTACTTTTCTCTCCTTTTAGCCTTCAGTCTCTTCTTTGAATAGAAATACCAGGCAGCTTTCAAGAACACAAAAGTGTTTGAAGTCAAAGTGCTACTAAAAATAATCATCCTGCCTTGTTTATCCCCAGCTCATGCCCCGTTGTTCCCCAGGACAACAGGCATACCCCTGCATAGGTTAGCTTCAGGTGACATCAGCACTGGATTCCTACAATTTCTCAAGAAGGAGAAGTTTTCAGCCTTATTGAAGATCTCCCACAACTGAAATCCTGAAAGACACAGTTGTTGGTAGCTGCTTTACAGTGAGCTAGAATCAAGCCTTTCACCATTCAAGGTCTTATTTTTAAGAGGTTCTACCCGGGTGATACAAAGGAAAGGTTTGCTAGTCTTTTATTAAAGATTTTTATTAAATCTTCATGCTTATTTTTAAAGAAGCACACCTTACGTGACACAAAGCTGCTGCAGAGCCTGTGAACATCACAGTTTATCTTGAATAGATGCCTGCTTATGGTGGAAGTTCATTAAGACAAAATTTGTAGCTATTAGATAATATTAATTTTTTAAGTGCTAATACCAGAGGTGCTGTGAAGATATGCAGAGAATGTTATTCTTAAGAATATACAAAGGGAGTTCCCTCTTTATATTTAGAAAAAAGGAAAAAAAATGACAGAAAATGCACATAAACAGCTGAAGAGGGGCTTTTAAATCCCAAAGGATGATAAATATTATTAACATATAATTTTAAAACCCTACATATTTCTACCCTTAATAATGGCTTTTATACACGAATTTATACACTGCTTTACTTGACAGTGTCAGGTAACTGCCATCTGATTTCATTTAAGGTATATTAAAAAACAGTGCAGTGACAAACAGAGCCTGTCAATTGTATAGCATGGACTTCTGCTTTCTGTATATTAGTTTTCCTCTAGTGGCCACCATGAGAAACTTCGGATCCAACTTGAGATAGATTTAATTAACCATTTTAGGCTGGGTCTTACAGTAGTAACCTGGAAACACTTATTCCATTATTCACACATAAATGGCCTTAAAGATGGCCTAAAGTTATTTAAATGCAAATGTAGAATTCAGTTGTTCTTCTCTAAGAGGAACAGGTTTTTGTTCTTAGCACAGAGTGCACAGCTTTCAGCACTGTTCTCTTGTGCAGGATCATGCAGGTCATGAGGCTGTCAACACCCTCAAAGCAGGGTGTGTAGGGTGGAAAAGGTGGTTGAAAAGTCTGGTACTTGCATGGGCAGAACTTAACTTTTTATTTTTTGCATTGTGGTTTTCACAGCCATAGTGTGCTGTCATAAGAATTTTCTTTTCTATAGTAGTGACTAGTGTCCAAGCCAGCATTCAACTGTGAACACTACAAAAAAACCCAAGAAAGTTTGCTGAGGTGTTAGTGAAAGTATTGCATGTATTAGTTTCAGGTGAAATGTATTCCACCTGTCTAATTTTTTTTCTTTACTAATTATTAATATCGGCTGAAAAATAGGCTATGATTATTACCTTGTGTTTTTTGGTAGCAAGGTAAAATATGGCTGTTAAAAACACAATTAGGGAGCAAAGGGTCCACCATCTGCTGGTCTGTTGCCTGGATTATGTTGGAAGAGATGGGTCCCAGGGCTTTTCTGCTGCTCCTGCCTCTAGGATATGTTTCTGAAGCTGCCCAGCTGCTTGAATGGATAGTATACATTGGCCAGGCTTGTCTGACATATCTTCACAGCTGTGCTTGGGCATGACAGCAAGATCTGAAGTTCAAACAAGTTTGTAACTCTTCACAGAGCCCTCAGGGGTCAGAGGCAACCTTGGCACAGGGTCTCATATCTGTGATTGCAGTAGGTGCATACCCCCGCAGATTTGCCCCCAGACAATATGTGGTGGCTGCCAGCCTTTAGTGCAGGTATTTCCACCCTTACAGCACTACTCCCTGGCTGTGGCACACACACCAGGACCTCCACTTCCTGGCCCTGACCCCACACAGCAGCAGGAATGAAGAAGGCACGACCTCTTGGTGAACGGACAGTGTCCCCATGAGAAACCTTGGTCCAGAGAAGTTTCTGGACCATTACTAGGTATGACCATGAGCCTTGACACAACCGTGTTATGGAGTTACAGAATCATGAAGGTTAGAAGAGATTTCTAAGGTCATCAAATCCAACCATCAACCCAACATTGTCATGTTCACTGCTAAACCTTGTCCCCAAGTGTCACATCTGCACTTTTTTCTTTTAACACTTCCAGGACTGGCAACTCAACTACTTCCTTGGGCATCCTATTCCACTGCCTGACCATCCTTTCAGCCAAGGATCTAGCCCTCTCCTGGCGCAACTTGAGTCCATACTATCTTGTCCTATAACTTGTTACATGGGACAAGCAATCCCCCCAGCTTGCTGCAAGGTAGCTTTCAGGTAGCTTCAGAGAGTGGTAAGGTCTTCCACGAGCCTGCTTTTCTCTGGGTTAAAACCCCCAGATCCCTCAGCTGCTCCTCATAAGATTTGTGCTCCAGACCTTTCACAAGCTTCACAGCCCTTCTCTGGACATGCAAATAGGGCCCTGCCAGAAATGCCCTGGCTGTGGTTTTCCTTGGAGCAGTGGGTCTGTAAGGGGAAGTTCTCCCCTTGGGATAGGAGAGAGTTTCCTTTACCAAAGGAAACTTCCTAGGATTGAGTGCCCTCACCCCTACCATATCTCTCCTTCCTGAGTGACCATTTGTAAAGGGTTAAAGTTCGCAACCAGGCAGAAACACCAAAAGATGTAGTGGTTTCACATTCACCGAATTTTGTTTCCTAAATTTAGTGTAGTGGTCTAGATATTTTCCCACTATGGAAGAGGATTAGAAGATAGGCAAAACAGTCTTAACTTAAAGATTAAACCAGTTAGATTTATTAACACACCCTAAAAGGAGAACAAAAAAAAAGATGAAACCTTTCAAAAGCACTCCCCCCCCAATAACAGTTTACTTTCCCACAAACAATGTAAAGAGACAGGACTCAGAACTCTAGGTCAGTACTGCTTATAAAATAATCTTTTATTCAGTCTTTGAGAGAGAGAAGTCTCTCCTATTGTTATGGTAACTTTCCACAAGAGACACAGTCTGTGACTTCTAACTCCCACAAAAGCAGCCCACCCAGGAACCTGCAATTGTGGGCCTCCAAATCACACAGTCTTTCCCATGACTACATACAGGCCATGGACTTGCACATGGGCGTTTCACCTTTAAAAGATGCACAGCTCCACAACAAAGGACTTCTCATTCTTCACTGATGTCAAGGCTTCAAACATCTCACAGGATCACTAGATCACAGTTTCTAATTCAATATCCACTCAATAAAATCAGACACCTTTGCTTGAATCCACAAAATCATCTCCCCATTCATAGTCCATGATTTAAAGGAATGTTACCATTTAAAGGTCCATTACCACAAATCAAAGGAGATTTTCAGCCTACAACTAAGGCAACTTGTCATCTCTTCCACTTAAGAAGTCACTCTTCCTTTACTGACTTTGATATCTTCATATTGTCCCTTTACATATTTCTAATTTGGCCTTTTCTCTCTCTTTGAGAAGGGTTAGAGGTTTAAAAAGTCTCAGTCTGTGTTAGGAAAGAGTTAACATTTCCTGCCCGGGCCTGCGGATGGTCCCGTGATCTCTGTTGGGGCGGCAGCTGTAAAAGTCTCGAATCCGTGCTGGTGTAGAAAAGCTCAGAAAGCAGCAGCCAGGATCTCAGTGGTAGAGTAGACGGATGGATGCCTTCCACCCTCCACCCCTGGGTCTCAGCTGGGGGTGGCTCAGACTCGGAGGTGCTCCCAGGGGCCCCCAGGACATCTCCCTCCGGCCCGGCCAGTAGCACAGGGCAGCCCCAGAGTCCGCTGGACGTTAACAGCTGTGATTTCCCCATCCCTGCCGGCAGTAGCCGGTCTCAGGGGCCTGGCACGGCTCCCCCAGAGCTGCCCTGTCTCAGCTGCCCCATCCCTGCCGGCAATTGCCGGCTCGGCAGCCCAGCTCGGCTCCGCCAGGGCTGCAGCTGTGGCAGAGCCTGGCCAGCACCAGCCCTGGAGGCAGTGGGGCCTAAGCCAGGCCCTCCTGCTACTCACCTCGATATTACCTCATGGCAGGCCAGCAGTGAAAGAGAGTGGCCTCCCAAAACCCACCTGTATTTAAGCCATGTGTCCCAGAAGTGTACTATTGTATCTGATTGGCCAATCTGGCTGTCAGTTTTGAAGATCACTAATTGGTTTTTATCATTCATGCAAAACCAATACACCATTTTACTGCTGGATACCCCTGAGTGATTCTTTAACAGTCTGAGTGAGGCAAACTGAACTGCTGGGTAGCCCGGAGTGAGGGGCCTCCCTTGCATGCGAGTGACTGTGCCAATGCTTTGGATTATCTTTTTTGTGTCCATGTAGTGACAATATTCCCAGCTGGCATACCAGACTGGTAACTTGTATATCACTGATATCACCACTATCACTGCTGTTTGTTTTGGCATTGGTTTTGGTTGCAAATTAAAATTTGTCTGAGTTATCTGGAGGAAGTTGTTTTTCTGTGCCTCTGTGGCAGTGACAGGCTTCTTTTTGCAGCTGAAGACATTGCCAATCACTGTAGTCAACAGCTCTGATTAGAATTATGTTGATCTCTTCGGAACTTGAAACTATAGGCATGAAGAGTTTTAGAAGTGCTGATGTTGGAAAAGCACTCTAATTCACTATCTCTCCTGCTTCTAGGAAAAAAAAAACGTAGTCACAAACTCCAAAGGAGGTAGTCAGAGCTCTTTTGCCTACTTTCTCCATCATTTTGGGAGTCTCAGGATGCTTGTAGGAAGAGAGCAGCTGATACTGTTTCTGTAAGAGGTTCCAGATCTGTAAGGGAAACTCGATAGCATTGGAAAACTCTGTTTTTCCTTCTCTTTTATGAAAGACAGACTTACTCTTTTCCCAGTTGTTATATAATATAGTTTCTCTGGGCTTCATTGAATTATCCATTTCCTTGATCCTGCAAAGTGTTGGACTTTTGATGAAGCAGAGATATATGCAAGTTCTCAGTACAGGGAACCTAGTTCTGCTTGATTGGATATTGAATACGGAATGAAGGAGGATACTATCAGGGTCCTTGTCTCCAAACACAGGGCCAAAGGAAGAGGAAGGAAAATAGTACATGGAAAGCAAAGGTGTTCTGGAAGGTTGCGTGGGTAAAGTGATTTGGGAGGCTGGAATAGACGTGAAGGCTTTGAAAGCCATAAAACCAGTGTAGGTCTCAAGACTAAAGTTACATCCCTTGCCATAAACTTGCACTGCTTTCATATGTATGGGTTGTTTCCATAGTGAGAATTGTGAGAAAGCTCAAAATCAGAACTTTAAAAAGAACCCGTGTTTTTCTTTTCCTTTGTACTGGGTTATTATGTTGGATATCATTTGAATCCTGATTGTCAAAGCCTGAATCTTCCATGACACCATATCGTGTGAGATTGTTTGTGGGGAACAAAACCCCAAACCAACCAACAAACAAACTCTCTAAAACTACATCATCCTAACTGACAGTGGCAACTTTCTATACTGTTAGTGTTAAAGAATGCCAGTTTTGAGAAAGGATTTTGTAGAATGAAGGATGTAGGATTATACACGTACATTTTTCTACAGTGGGGTAGTGACTAAAGCTAGCACAGTTCCAGGCAAGGAAAGGAATTTCTCTAGAAGCGTGGTATGTTCCAACTTGAAATATCTAGGTAGATTGTACTCTTAACTGGAGATTATCCTTTGTCAGAGGCAATGAGTCCCTTTACTTCTAAAATACCAGGCTGTCCTTATCTCTCATTTCTTTTGATGCATAAAAAATTATATTATGGAGTGAAAGTGCCATCTGTGAAATAATTTTCAAAAACATCTACAGAATGGCTCTTCATGTTCACACTTTTCTCTCATTTTGATCACATATCTTACGTACCATGTTGTGCAACACAAATACACAGCCTTTTCCAGAAATATGCCCATGCACGCTATGTAAATATAATGTCATATTGCACTTTTCAGCTATGCTAGTTAGAATTTTATCTGTTTAGATGGATTAATGGGCTGCTTAATTTCTCAGCAAGTGTCTCTTCCTGACAAGTGCATTTACAAGGTAAATCTTGGGATAACAGGAGATTCTGCATAGGATGTTTCTGAAGCATTACTGAGATATAAGTAAAGAGAAACAGTTTCTTAGAATCTATCACAATATCTCTGAAATAAGGGGGAAAAGGACAGTTCATCAAGAATCCACAGTCACTCTGAAATGACTGCTTATTGTCAGAAATCTGATTTATGTTAATCCTATTCATATGTCTATGTGAACTAGCATTTTGTACTGTGTCCTTTCATGCATGTTTATATAAAACACAGGAAATCTGTAACGAAGTGTGAATATTTCTCAAGTTCAAGACTAAAAGCACCATGCCACTTGAGGACTTAATATTATTTTATACTGGTTAAATCCAGTACAAAAAAAAAAGTTCCTGTTTGCTAAATATCACTCTTCAACAAGGCCAAGTGAATTTTTACATCTCCAGAGTAGGAACTGAATCAATGGGTTATGTTAAATGTAATAAGGAGGGAGCTGAACCTGAATGACTGATGAAGGGTTGATCTGGACCACGAAATCAAGAAAGGACATTAGGTGCTGGCTTTCCTTTTGTGAAGGCTAGCTAATGGTGTTGAAGGGACATGAGAAGCAGGGTCCAATAGCCAGGCAGAACCAGCCTGTGGCAGCTGAATTTGAAGGAGAAGAGAAAGCTGACAGTGATAGACATAGGTGCAAGTGTTGCTGGTGTTTTCTGTCAAGCTGTCTTATTGTAGACCTTCTGAACTGTGCCATTTACTTTGTATTGAAAAGCCTCCTCAGGGAAAGGGATGTCTCTGCTAAGCTCTGGGGGTCAGCTTGTATTGGTGATGTAAAAGATAAAAGAACATGTATGATAAATCTAGAGGCACCTGTGTAGGCAGCAGAATGAGGAGTACAACTAAACATTCCAAGTACAGAGAAAGCTTGTGAGAGACCTTTGTTAGAGAAGACAAAAGCCGTCACCCATGTCTCCTTAGACACAATATGTTATTTTTTGGATGCAGCCTCTGATGAATAAAACTCTACTACCCACCTGTACCACGACAAAAGTACACAAGAAAGTTTTTTCTTCTGTTCTTGTGGATTAAGTCGTTGTGGGGCACAAAGCTGCCACAGGGAGCCATAGAATGTATATCCATGTTCCTGTGCCAGCAAGGTGGCTACTTGGCCTCTGATCACTGCTCAGGAACAAATCTTTTCTCTGGATGTTCATTGTGCAGCTGTGCCATGGGTGTGAGTGAACATAGCCTCTGAGGTGCCAAATTGTCCTGGAATGATTAGAAACATCTGCTTTGAAGCATTGTCAGATTAGAAACCTCTGCTTTGGAGTGTTGTCACAACAGCAATGGGATTACTTTTCGCCTCAAATAAGGCTTGTACTCAAATAAGACACAGTAAACGTGCTCTTTATTCTCTGGGCTGTTTTGATCAGCTTCAGGGAAAATAATTATAGCTTGTAATTTATGCAAAGCATCTGGGGAAAATTTCAACAAAGAGTAAAAAACCTAGAAAACCTACTAAGAACAAATGTCATTTTGGGTGCAGCATATTTGTGATAAAAATATGTATATGGCACCTGTGGATACTCTGAGGAATTTGGGCCCAATTCCCAATTCAACCTGCTTGGTACACCACAAAATGAAAATAGGGATAGTGCTCTTTTTTGCCCTTCTTTCTTTTTTGCAGCAACTTAGCTCAATTATTTAGACATTGTCAGGACACAGTACCATAACATTGTTTTTGTTACAGTGCGCAAGAAACAACCATTATTCTGGGATTTAATTTCTGCAAATTCAAACAGATGCGCAAGGACAAGGCACACCAACATATACTGCAAAAGGAAGCAGAGTAGGATAGCTGCAAGTTTTCAAACCTTGCACATGCTGAAATCTGGTGTCAGAAAATGGGTTTATTTTTATTTTACTTAGGAAAAAAAAAAAAAGGCTCCCTGTTGTGCTTTGGCACTTTGCCTGTCTCAGCTTTGATGGAGCGGCAAGCACCCTGCAGTCTTCCTGGAGCAGCAGCAGGGTTCCAAAGTCGGGGGTGCAATCCTACATGGAAAAAAACTGCTGGAATTCTACTGGCGATTGTTTTAGTCTTGCTCTCTTGCCTCTATGTTCCACCCAGAATGGGAGTTCTAAGTCAAAGAGGCCAAAAAATCTGTTTTAGGGTGTGCCATTTGTCCACCCCCCATGGCTGGTGGTGAGTACTGTTCAGGACATTTCTCTATCCCAGCTTTCTTCCAGCTTATGTCATCTTTATTGAATTGTCAGCTTACTAGTGTAGGTCTGTGCACTTCAGCTCTTGAGGTCCATCACTTAGTGTTGTCAGAGGGCAAAACTAAGGGATTGTATTGTAACATAATATGCCATATCACAGCATCTTACCTTAGTAATCACTCTGATACTGCAGTGAAAGATCAGGGTTAAGCGCACACGTCATTACCCCTGTTGCTTCTTAATCGACTGAAAGAATCAATTTCCATTTTTCACATGCATTTATTTTTTACAACTCATTGATTACATCGCGCTTAGAATTTTGATCTGCTTCTGTTTTAAAATGATGTCTTTTACTTGGTGTTTTGTAGCTTCAGCAATATGGTTATTTACAAGGAACGTGGCTGATACTCTGACCTAACCCCAGGACTAAAAATAGAATGTGCAAATTTACAAAACACTGGGCTTTGTTAACTTAGTGCTCTATGCTGCGCTCAGGTAGGAAACATTCATCTCCAGTGTATTGGTGTTCTGTCGCTCTCTGATAAGGTATGCTAAAAAATAGCAATCATGCTAGACCAAGCTGGGTGAGTGAGAACCAACAGAACCTATTAGATACATGTGCAAAATTTAGAATCCACATCTAAAATTAGGAGATTAGATAATTTGTTTCAGTTATGGAATAGCCAGTTCAGCTTGAATTTCATGCTCACCTAAACGTCAGTTTCATGATGGCAGTCTTCTTTATGAACTAATTGCAAGGTTTTCAGTTTCTTGGTGATATCCAAGTGATTTAAAAATAGCCTTTGAGATCCAACATCTGCCTTTAGAGGCTTCAGTAATGTTATGGGGGATCTAAGCAGCAAAAGAGGAGAAACTAAGTAGGAAAAATATTGGTAGAGTGGACTGGTAACTGTTATTATTAAAGAACAAGTGGGGAGAAGTAATTATTTAGATGTACTTGTCTGGTGGTATGGCTCAGGCAACAGGATTAAACCATACTCCCAAAAGTTATTGTATACTTATTCACTGGATCAACTTTATCCATCCAAATTGTCAATATTAATATGCTGTGAATGTTACATGTCTTTGAGGATGGCCAAATATAGACAAGGAAAAGAAAATATCAATACATTTGCTAAAAGCAAATCCAATCCTTCCTTTCCCTTTGTGGATTTAGGAAAAAATTTTGCTATTGAGCTCTAGGTGAGTTGCTCCATTGTTTTATTTACAAAAGTGGCTGCAAGTCAACTTTATTTTTGCATGCCTAGGAGAATGCCCCAGATTTTAAATGTGTCATAAAGATTCAGATTTCTCCCAGGTATTACAATATGAAATTCTCTATCTGGGTTTGGGCTGGTGCAAACCATTTTGATCCTGATTTTCCTACTTATGCAGGTGACAGTATACCAGTAATTACACCAACTGAAAATATCTGAGATAGAAAATTTGATCAGAGAGATAGAAAATATCTGAGATAGAGAATGATCAGACCTGGAGAAGCCTACTGTTCCCTTGTACTTGCACATCTGTTTGGATTTGAAGCAATTAAATCCACAAAAGCAGGATGATCAAGTTTTATTAAAAATAGCCCAACAACATTGGGTTGATGACTACATCAGCTTCTTAGAAGAAAGAAAATGACCTTCTGTGTTTCATTGAATTTTCCATTTTTTTAATTTGCCTTTACAGTCTAGTTAATCTAGAGGAACCTTGACGTCTTTTTTGTTTTTATTTCTAATGTTAAAAGAGATAAGGTCCCTTTCATAGGAAGTTTGTGGACAGATTTCTTGGCATCTGTAGGAAGAAAGTGGAGAAAAATTGTCAGGAAAGTTGACATTTAATAGCTAATCTTATTAAGAATAGCTCCAGCCACCTATTTTTTTTTATTATTTTGAAATATTTATAGACTTATTTGGTGGAATGATACTTGATATTCGAGAGCCTGAGCCCAGTCCAATTTCTTATTTTGTTAAACTAAAAGAAACAAAATCAAGATTTCTCTTCTAAATAGTAGCATAGATTTAGCTATTATTATCCAGTATTAAAATATTGTTTCTATAATATTCAGGCCTTTATTTTTCAACTGTGAAATCTCAAAAAGTTTTATGAGTATTTTTCTTTTCACTTTCATATAACATCTTTGTGTATTCCTATTGTTGTTTCTCCATTATCTTTCCAATGGTCATTTCCTAGTGGACCTTAGAGATATATAAAAATGTGTAGGTGGAGAAAACTTTTTCTGTACAAGTATTCTCTGAAGACAGAGACTATATATGATCTGGAAAGGGAATAAATGTTTATGAGAAGGAAATTTTGTTCTAAGATTTCTAAATGGGATATTCAAAGAATGCAAAAAAAAAAAATTTAAAAAATTTACTATAATTAACTGCACCCTTAGTGTGAGGATAAGCCGAACCCCTTCCAAACTTCTGAATCAGAAAGTTACATGTCTTGGCTCCTTAATAGCACAAGGGGGCAATGTTGGCCTTAGAAAGAGAATTTTTCTCTTGCCTCCAGTCTAAATGCCATACCTAAGTTAGAAGTAACAATGATTTCATATAGAGATGAGAACTGCTTTTTCATAGAGCTGTCTCACAGGACGGGTGACTTTTCATCAGTTTACTTAACTAAAATTGAGAGACTATCAGGTGATGTCTAGTGAATTTTTGATCCTGATTTCAGGCTAAGAAATGTCATAAATTTTATGTCATATATAAAGGCTATAACTTTTATAAAATTCACAATTATATCACAAATAGGAAGCCATCTAGGAAAAGATTTTTGAGATTTATAGCAGGTATTAGGTCACACTTTCTATGCATTATATTTCCAATTCAATCCAGGATTCAAAGAGGTATAAACACTTCCTCCATGAATTGCTAGCATTCCTTCCAAGAAACAAACAAACAAAGAAACAAACAATCTTTATATTTTCTTTTTCTTCCACACTGTTATAGAGGTATATCAGACATTTGGATGAAGTCACTACAGCTATTTGACAGAAACCCCCTATGTTTGACTGCCATGTCAGTTCTCAAGAAACACTTCGTCTTATCAAACTAAAATAATGCTACCAAGGTGATAGAAAATAACTGAGAAAATAAAATATAAATATAGATCATAAATAAGTAATAACAATGGGAAAAATCGTGTTTATTATACTGGTTTTGTACTACAGAAATTACAAAAATGGCAGGGCTAGCCAAAACTTATTAAGATGAATAGACAGAAATATTTTTCCTTTTTTTATTGCTTAATATATGTCAAACTAAGAATGCTATGCTGAAGAGCTGCACATCATTAAAAAAATGTTTACTGGTGAGAAATAAATTTCATGATGTAATTATAATTTTTTAAATGGAACCATGCCCTCTTACTATCATAATTTATAGTCTGACAATATTCTGAATAATGCGTAAAAAAATTCAGTGCTATGAAAACAAAGAGTCCCATAGATGAGTAGTTAATGGAATTATTTTCTCCATGGAAAGCATTATATCCTCCACACATAATGAAAAATATTTCTTCCGTTATCTAATTTGTGGATTACTTTGACATATTTATACCTACTTTCAGAAAATAAAGAGACATGGACTGTTATTGCTCTATCATTGGGAATATTCAATACTGTTTTCAAATAAAACTATTTGTTTTTCTTGAAGTTTCTTTGATTGAACAAGTCTCTCTTATTTACATTTTTTGGTTTCAAACCCTCAGTCGTCCCTCAGCCAGTTTTACAGCTGCCTGCTCTGTGCCTCAGACTCACACAGAGCAAAGAAAAGGAAGAGGAAGGAGAAGTAATTGAGCCTTCCTCTAGCTCTTGGCCCTAGCTGAACATAAAAGCTGCTAGAATTTTGTTCTCTAAAGAGGAGATGACACAAAAATTCAGGAAGGCAGTACACGAGTGTGAGGAAAGCAAACAGAACTAATTCCATGAGAAGCCCCCAGTGGTGTGTAGAGAGGGTGAAGGAGGTTGCCACTTCATCTGCAGAAGAAAGGAAGCTTGGGGAGGAGGGAGCACAGAGGGGTCAGCATTGGGAAGGGCTGGTAGGGAAGCAAGAAAAAAGAAAGAAGCAGAATCATGGGAAGTGGAAAACTGAGCTTATTTGATTGAATTTTTTATTGTTAAGCTGTGATCTTGCCAGTGGGATCTGAATATTCTTTCAGTGGGGTGTCCTGTTGAGATCCTCATGTGGTACAATATTATGAGGAAAGGGAATGAACCATTTGTGATTTTTGTCATTTACTGTGAGTAGAAAACAAACATTAGCCTGACAGGTTTTGAAGCTTCTGTTTTATGATATTGCTGTAAAAAACCCCCTGAATATACTAAGATAAAGTAAAATCACCCTGAGGCTTGGTGCTGGGAGGGTGATTCATGTGGGTTTGGGGGGTGGATTTCTTCCCTTTGAGCCCACACAACTTTGCACAGAGCAGCATGCTGCTGCGGGAGGTGCTGTGTGTGTCAGGAGATGTGTTAAAACCAAGGTCTCACAGCTCCATCTGAATTCCATGGCTCTTTTCATGGCACTGGGTGTTAACTCTGTAAACTGGACAAATGTGAATTTGAATAATTACACTCTGCCTTCTGCAGAACATGTTCCAGGTAGTTTGAATTGGAAAATATTTTTCTGTTTTGTTTTATTAAGTGGGGGTTTCTAAAAGAGCCTTGTAAAAATTGGTTATAAAAAAATCTGTTCTAACTCAGTCCTACCCCCATTTCATTGATAGGTAAACAACCAGTCTCAGCTTTCTTTTATACAATTATTGAAGTACTTTTGATGAAACTGTGTTTAATTCTCATTTTCCTTGTCCTCCTCAAATGCGTAATATTGGAAATCCCCAAGCTGTAGTTCAGGGACTGTATAGAATTGGTCAAAATCAAAATAAGAAAATGCAGTTAACATTAAAAATGCATTCAAATATGCAATATTCAAGAAAACTGAGATTAAGTGACTATATGTTATAGAACTACTGTATCACAACGCATAATGGACTCCGGGAGAACTTTGCTTGGGCAGAGACTTCAGGACTTGATCCCTTTTCATTGCTTTCAACAGCATTGTCAACATGTCTAGCACTTTTCATACAAAAAATACTCCTTTGTCCTTTGGAGCTAAGACAACTTCATTTTTACATGACCCCTATTATGTCTCAGGATATGCCTGAAATAAGTTACAGTAATTTCTGGAAGCAAAATGCCTCCTACACCATAAGCCTCTCAGGGTTTTCTAGATTTAGAGCAATTTCCAAATCATGTCCACATGTTCTTTGAATGGAGATAACGTATAAAAAAGATGTGTGTAATAACGTATGCTGAAGTCTGCAGTGTCTTTTAATAGTGTTTTTAGGACTAAGGACAAGGCTTACAACTAACTAATCTGCAGACTATCTGCACTGCTTTTCTGTTGGGGTATCTCTTAGCAAACTTGTTCACATAGAGGTAATGCCTGCAGCACGCCTGCAGTTTGCTCAGGCCGGATTATTTCCAGTCTGGTTGGGCTGTGGCCTTCCATGCCTGGTGAGCTGTTTTCCTGTGTGCCTTTGTGCTGGTGTCTGACAGTGCTTGAAAACAGATGCCAGGCAGACAAAAAAATCCAGCACCATTTCTTGAAAGGCTGTGGTGTTGTCTTCAGGCAAGGAAAATAAACACCTTGCAAGCACATCGATCCAGGTTGGCTGCAGGGCAAATAAAAACTTGGAAGCAGGGTTTTGGGAAAGTTGTTTTTTTTGGTTCCTCCTGGCAGCTACCAGATCAAGTACAGCATAGATGTAGACTGGGAAGTTATAATGCAGCTTTCACAAGAAACAGGATTTTTGCCCACACTTTGAAGTTTTTTCTCACTGTACCATACAAGCCTTTTGAGAAGTAATGCAATGAATCCTGTTTTCTGTTTCCCTTTGTCGTTCTCTTAAATGCTGAAAAACGTGCAGCATTTGCTTGTTGATGCAGTAGTGGTTTGACTTTCAGATAAATAGTTACAGTGAACTCAGAAGGTATTGTCAAGTCTAGTTTTTCACTTGTAAGAGTTCCTGTGAATTTAGTCATAGTTGTTTTTGCAATCTTCTCAAAAAAATGTCCAGACCACTTCTTCAGTCCCTTAAACATGAACTTTTAGAAGATGAGGGAGCCTCAGAAAGTCTAAAAAAATCGCTCTATGTTGCCCTTTAAAATGTAACTTCAGCTGTTGTATGGCCTGCATCTGTGCTATCTGTTAGTGAACTCCTGAACTACCTTTGGCAGTGTGTACAGGTTCTCTGCTAAAAGGCTTGGCTTCCTCAACTGAAAGTAATTAATAAAATAGTAAAGCTGAAATTTTACTTTTAAAAAAATATTATTTTTTGCATAGGACAAAATTACATCATGGCCTTAATGCTTAACAAAGAACAAAAGATTCAATTAAGAAGAATTTTATGAAATTAGTTGAAGTCTAAATAACTGACATAGTTTTTCAGAAACATGTAACCAATAGAAATATTTCCTAAATTTGGGCCATTCTTTTGCCTATTTTAATGCAGGAATTTAGCAGGAAGATTTCAAACTGATACTCAGGTCTGCTTTGCTAAACAGTCAGGGACAGTTCTTACATTATGTGCCACTGTACGAATGACAGCTGATTTGAAGCTTCACTTGATGCTCAGTACAGTCTCCCTAACCACAGGGAGAGCATAAAAGTCACAATTCTACTAGCTGTTGTGCGGTAGTGACAAGAAATAGAGATAGGTGGCATAATAGAGAGAAAAATACACTTAACAGGTATGGAAGATGACATATTTAAGGAGGGGTGTGTGTAATTGGTTTAGCCAGGGAATATTTTGGAGCACAGCAGCCCCAGTTTTGGAGGGAGCAGTGCTCCCTGTGGAATGGAGGAGCGGGGGTTGGTCTCCTCACTGCAGTCTCTGGGCAGCAGCCTGAGGCACTGCTCCCCAGGAGCCACACGGGGCAGGAAAGGCAACACTGGCATCTCTGCTCTCCTTTCGACCTGCAGAGGTGCCAGGGGTGTAACTGTTGTTGGCAACTTAATTCCTAAGCATAGATAACTTGTGCTTATGAACTTGTCTTCAAAATCATGTGAACCTTTTTTTATTTTTCCCATGCTGTAACTTCATCTGTGTGACACACTTTGAGATGATGAGTTTTTATGAAAAACAAAGGCCCTTCATTTGAGAAGTGTTAATGAGGCCTTAACTCTTTTTTCACCCTCTGTCAATACATTATACTATCCTCAGGAGAAGATGTGTTATCACCCAAAGCTTCTCCACCTTGCCCAGCACGTTGAAAACATTTGCCAAGCATAACTTTGTGGCTATCAGCATCACAAGGATGGGTTAAATGGCTAAGAAATAAGCTTTATGTAATTCTTTTTAGCTTGTGTTTGCACAGCACAGGTGGCCTGCAGCTGTGGTAAATCTGATCCTGCAGTGGCACGTAGTTCATGCTCAGGCAGCAGGAGCACAGTAAGTCCAGTGCTTCCAAGAGAGTACGTGGTGTGCAGTCTGAGGTTTTCCTGAACAAATTGCATTTATGGGGTCTGTGCACTATAACCCCAGGCATGCCAGAATGTGTGGTAACAGGCAGGGGTTACTGGGCTTACCTACTGGTCCAATTAGGCTATGGCATGTAAGGAAACCCTAAGAACCCCCTGGATAGAATTTACAAGGTTCCAGCCATGAAAATAATACAAGAAAATCCCACGGAGGCTACACTGAGAATCATCTTTGTACTTTCTGTTTTGTGCTGTTCTGCAATTAGAAGCACCCAAGATTTGATATGCTGATTAAAAGAAATATGTCCTAGTTACCTGTTCAGGAATCAAAAACCAAAAAGAATGTCAACTTCCTTATTATATCTTGTCCTTTTGGAAGGAGCTTTGCTCTAACTGTCAAAGGTGTAGGATGTGAGATGGAATAGAATCCAAGCTTACTTAGAAAATGGCTGAAATACTACCTTTATGCATATGTATGTACTAGTGAGGATGTAGTATAACCTTGAAAATGGCAATGGAAAACAGAGGGAGAGGCCATGCAGAAAATCTTTTGTTTCTGATGGTTTCATGCCTCTAGAGCTTGACTTTTTTGGTTGTTCTAAATCCTTGCAAAGCCTGTTAGTTTGCTTATACTTAGTTCTAAGTTTCTTCCCAGCAGCTGAGTGAAAGAAAAGGTCCTTTGCTTCAAATTCCATTTAAGGAGGTATTTTTTTCTATCAGCAGTGCTAATCAGTGTCTGTACTTCCTTCCTCAGCTGCAGCTGCCTTGAAATAAGCTTTGAATTAACTCAGAATTTGAGAAGTACCAAAGGAAGCCCTTTGTTTACTACCGAGGCTTGTGTGAATCAGTATGCTGGTGGTCTTTTATGCAGAGACTCAAAAGGGTGTCCTACAAGCAGACTTTGAACTTGACTCCCCCTTTCCTTGACACTGATATGTCACCTGTAAAGTGTACAGGTTGTGATGATTTATGTGACACTTATATTGCAGTTTTCCCAGGGCCCATTGACAGAATCAAGGTTCTCTAGTGCAGTGCACAGACAAAAGATAGTTACGTCCTCGAGCATTTATGTGCACTACAATAATCTCAAGGTGTTCCTGAAGAAGCATGGTAACCCTTTACTTCAGCAAACTGACTCGGAGTCTTGGAGCACAGGATTAACTTATTGTAGCTTTGTTGTGTGAGCATTTCTTCTTCTCTCCCTGTACCCTGTGGGACAGTGTTTTGTAGCACTGTGTCGGAATAGTTTCAAACACATCAGTGTCACTGATCTTCTTTCCAGCCTTTTGAGCTTACTTTTTTACTTACTAAATCTTACTTAGCAGTCTTTAAATCCATTGCTGCCACTGGAGCAGTGGCAGCTGGCAGTGCTGGAGCACGCAGTGCCAGTTGAAATCTGTCAGTGCAATACAAGAGGATGACAAACCAGCTCAGCGAATGCTTGCATGTCAAAAGCCAATATCCCCTCCACACAAACCCATTCTGGTTAGGAAATATTGTCAAGCTAAATAGTTTCTGGGTTTTTTTTAACCCTGATTGCTTTAACACTGCCCATGGAATCTTTTGCAGTCTACTGGGGTTGTCTCAAATTAGTTGAAGAGGAAGTTTTAACCACATTGCTTTAATTTCTTTGACTTTTTAGACTAACATTTGCAAATGTGCTTTTGGAATCTTCACACATCCACTTGGGAAATCATTTTTCCAGGAAAATCTTTAGGGTCAAATGTATTTTCCATATGGGGATTCTAGTCCCTACAACCATCCCAAGAAATAGGAACTATCAAGCTAAAGAGACTGTGCATTTAAAAGAATATTTTTCTCACTTAAGAGGGGAACAAGTGCTACTTCCTGACAGTACCTTGCATGTTGAAGATGTTGTGCTGTGTTTGTCCTGAATTCTTTGAAATTAACTCATCTGAGCAGTTTTTGGTGCGAAAAGGTTTGTTGCAAACATCTTAAATGTTAGTGATAAAATTTTGCTATAGAAGTCATGATGAAGTCTTTGCTCCAGTGACAAAGACACCAAGTCTGGAAATATAGCAAGAAAAACAAATTTGTGAGATTTGTGGAAACCAGCCTTCAGTCACTTGTTCACATCTTGCACCCTGTCATGGAGGTGGCACAACATACTTCTAAGTTCAATATTATCTTAGTGGGTAAAATGACAATACCTGTCCTTTTCCAGCTGTAAAATAGATACATTGACAAAGAGAGAAACAGTTTCTATACAAGGAATTACTTTTTTCTCTTTTTATCTTTCCTGAGTATTGTTGTGGTGCCCTGAAAATGGCTAGATTGTTCTTCCATTTTAGTCCTTTGATCCTTACGGTGCCTGCTGTGTAGCAAATATACATTTCCATGCTCTAGACAATATCTGATCTACTTACCTGGACTCTTCTCAGAGAAGAGAAAGGAGTAATAATCTTGAGGGGCAGAGTTGTCTAACACAAACACTCAAATTAACCAGGTATATTTTGCTCCAGGATTTTGTATTTCTCTTCACTAATAATGAAATTAGACAACTAGGTGAGAAGGAAACTTCTACTACAGAGGTTTAAAATTAGGTACAATAAAGTCTTCTTCTATGAATTTCAATAGGGTTATAGGAATTAATATGCTAACACTGACTTTTCCTGGTAAACATCTAAACATCAAGGTAGGGACAAACCCCCCATAATTTAGATATAAGTTTTGGTGGTGACTGTAACACAATTTGGGGTTTGCTTTTCCTTATTTCTGCTATTGGAAGATTTCATTTTGATGAAAGGAACCTACTAGTCTCTATTTTAACTATTTTCATGGATCGTTTATTATCCATTTTCTCTTAGACAAAATTCTTCTTTACATGATATCTTCTCTTTTTAACATCAATGTTCTCTATTTAACATCCCTCAAACCACCTTTGTAATTTTATATTTGCTGCCAGCCTTCATTTTTCTGGACTAAACAAACCACGCTCTTTTTTGTAGTTGTTATTCTGGTGTTCTGCAATCCCTAATCTCCCTAACATGCCTTTCTGTACTCCAATAGCTATCCTGAGGTCGGATATTTAGTGGATCCAGTGGATCTTCCTTTACCGTGCGTGTTCCAGGTGATGAGATCTTATTTCATAACACAAATGGTTGCCATTGTTTACTACATTTTATTGGATTTCTCTAGCTTAATTTCCAAATCTGTATTTTAATGTCATTTTGCACTCCTGCCCTATGTTTGGACTAAAGGTTAAGTTTTTAATGAGTGCATTTAACTAGTGGTTTTTTTTTTTTTTTTTTGGCCAGAGTGATTACTGCAAATATGAAATAACCAGGTCCAGAAGGCCGTTTGTAATGTCCTCACATTTTAATAGTTTTTACTTTCAGCACAGTTCATTACTCTTTTCCCTTTAATTAGTTTCAAATGCATTCCAAGTGCTATTAACTCTTCCATTTTCTATTGTTTTTTATCTCTCCATGCAGACTGAATTTCGTCTGTCGTATCAAGTGCAGTTATCTCTCTAGTTTTATAGTTGTAGTTCACTCTATTTTTCTTTTTTCCATATTTTTATTGCATTTCTTTTCTGCCCACATAGTATGTTCCATTAGCAGGCTTGCTGTTGAATACTATCTTTCATTTATTTTTCAGTACATTTACTTGAATATTTTAATTCTTTCTAGAGACTGTCACAGTTCTTAAGAGGATGATATCTTGCAACACTAACGGATAACCGAACTGCAAAATGGAAAATAAAGAGAGAGAAGTAAAAGATTACTTGTGAGGCTGCCAGCTGTACAGGGTCAATGAATCAGCCACTTAAGAAACCCCATTTGTATGAAATTCAACTCTTTTGTTACTGTGTTTGTATTTCAATTTCTTTCAATTATTTGACAGTGAGCTCTCTGAGGCAGGTTCATATAATGAATGTATGAATAGATTTTTTTAATGGTCTGTTTTGTTTGTAATTTACTGTTTAGTTAAAGCTGTTCTTCATTCCTCTTCGAGGCTGTGCCGTTATCTAATGTGTAAAAATGTTATTTTTACTATCACTGAAAACACCTGGTGTGCTTTTAAAGTGGTGTCAGGCTAATGAATGCAGCTTTACAATATGGTGTTGTATTTATGAATAAGCCAAATTATTATATGCAGAATTTTACTGCAGGACAATTATATTTATATGGTATAAAAATACGTAGCACTGCAGCCTGGGTTTTGCTTCCAATTCTCAAAAATGAAATTGCAACAAATGTCGGAAAGAGTTAGACTTTTTTCTTTCTGCCTTCAGTCACTTTCTCCAATGAGTTGGATAAGTACTCTGTAACTGGACTCTTTTGGCTTATTTTACTACTGAACTAAAGCCAGATCTATGAATTAATTCAGGTTTTACCTCTTTTAAAATGTATGAAATCCCAATGAAAGTCCCTTAACATAAAATTATTTCATAAATAGCAGATTTAGGGGCAATATAAATACAATTATTTGGATGATTACCTCTCTTCTTGGTAAAAGAAAAGAAAAGAAAATATTTTAAAGAGAATCACTGACTGCCCTTTACAGTTCTCTGTGTAGAGACCATTGTTAATAGTCAATGACACTTGGAAAGACAGCAGAGTTGGATAAAAATTATAGCAATATAATATAAAAGCTCTTTGAATGGGCTTGTCATTCATCAGTTAAAACCAATTAGAAAAAGAGGAAAATACCTGCCAGTAATAATGCTTAACTTAATCATTAATGTGGCAGTCTTTGATTAACCTGACCCATGCAATATGATTATTCATAAAAATCACATATGTACTTAAAATATAATGGAATGAAGGAGACTGGAAGGGAATAAATGTTCAAAATACTTTCAAGGACTGGCGCCTTTGCAATTAAAACTTTTTGGAAGATGCACT
This sequence comes from Donacobius atricapilla, assembly GCA_013397315.1. Lineage (NCBI taxonomy): Eukaryota > Metazoa > Chordata > Aves > Passeriformes > Mimidae > Donacobius > Donacobius atricapilla. The sequence goes on from WBMY01002465.1 coordinate 339,006, forward strand.
AAACAAAAGGATATTGTGCTTATAACTCCTCCATTAACTTATGAACATATGGAAATACAAACAGATGAATGAAGTAGTTCTACTGAAATCACTTTGAGACTTTATGATAGTTATGAAATTTGCTTGTGGTGTCATAACATTCATTCTGCTCTGGAGTGCTCTATCACCTATGATTTGATCACTCTATATTTTGCTTTTAATGGAGGGCTAACTAACTATGAAAACTTACATAAAAACAAATTCACTGCAAGGTGACTTACCAGTCAGGATATAATTGATTATATAGTAGTTCTGTATTCATCACAGGCCTCTTGCTGAGCTGCAGTGATGAATTTTAGCTAACATTGTTTTCACAGCTATAAATTCATACTGAGTGTTAGATTGTTGTTTTAATATCACTGTTTAAGTTAGTGTTAGTCATTTAAAAAACAATATATGTGTATTTCAAGAAGGGTGCTTTGCTTCAAGCTAGCATTGGAAGTTATTTAGAAGTCCATTAGCCAAAGCCAAAATGGCTTACTTCAAAACTTCCAGTAAGCATGTATCTGATTAGAATACAGATATAGAACTTAGCCCTCCCCCCTTACACTTAAACAATAGGTTAAACAAATGATGTTACGCTGCTGAAAATTTTAGCTGCAAGGTACTGCTTAGCCATTGATACACTCCTCAGGACAATGTTTTCAAAATCTTATTGAAAAACATATTTCATACAAATTTAAATTTCTGCCTAGACCAATGATAAGAGCGTGCATGGCCCAGACCAGAAGGGACAGTCAATCCACAGTCCTTGGTCTAGTAAAGGGAGCTTCAGTCTCACAGTCCTAGAATATCAGGCATGGAAGGTGCTAGATCTGCCTCATGATGTTCTTTTTGATGTGGTCTGCCTTATTCTCCCTGGATATAGATTTCCTAATCTGTGGACAGTCTTCCTGTGCTTGGACTACTGAGACAGGTAAAGAAGTTGATGTCTCAACCCTCTCCTCATAAGTTACTTTTCCCCTGAAACTGCAATGCTGTTCTTTCCATTTCAATTGCTTTGTCCAGAGCAAATGCACAGGTTAAGGGGTTGAGATGCCAGTGTTGCCTTGGAGAGACTTTCACATCTTCGGACAGCTTCTTGTCAAAAGCATTGTCCCCAGTTTTTCTCCATCTTGATTTCTAATTATTCTTCACTGAATAATGGTTCTCCTCAAAGACTGCCATTATTCATTTTACATCCTAGTAATTTACACTCAGAAAACCTAATTATATCTGTTTGTCTTTGCTGTGTTCTTCTTTAGTCATATTCTATAAACTTTTCTACTTGATTTTGTTTTCAAATGTTAAAGGATTCTATCCATCACCTTTTTAAAATTCCTNAATTAAAGAGCCATTTAGTTCTGAAAATTATTTGCCAGAGTCAGAAAGAGAGCATGACAGGGAGAGGCAAAGATTAATTGTGTAGATCACAAGAATCCTTTATACAAAGAAGACTGAACTAATTTTCTCTTATCTTATTTCATAACAAATTCATGTCTAATTTACTGGTTTGTTGATTCCTCTAGAACTGTTTTGTGGATTTTTTTAAATTTATTTTTTCATTTATTACCCTTTTTTCAGTAAGGTTGTTTTCCCCTGATAATGCTACATTTTCCCTGACAATGTTACATACACCTATTTGCATGTTTCCTTTTTAAAGTTTTTCTTCGCTTGTTCTACCCCATGCAAAATTTATACAGACTTCACATCTCTCATGCACTTTAAGGAAACATCCCAGAAGGTTCTAACTATAAGTTAATGGTAACTGCTTTAAAAACACACAGAAAGACAGAAAGACCTCTGATTCTGTTCAAAATGTGGTGGAGATGATTAGGATCTCAAACAGGAACTGATTCTCCAATTGGAGGGTCACCAAAATGAAAGCCTGGTGGCTGGCCAACCTAAGCACAAAGGAGGGCTTCATAAGACAAAAGTAGTACAAACGATTACTAAGAGGAAATAAAAAAATAAAAATAATATTAAAAAGGAACGTTAAGGCATTCTTCCATTAATTTTAATTTCTACGGGATTAAGTCCTGTAATTATTGTGTCTGATTTCATCTCCTTTCCTTGCAGTCAGTTCTCTTGTGTCTTGGGAATCACTCAGGTGGTGCCATACTGGACTAGAAAGTTCATAAGGTCTTTCCCTCTCTGGCCCCATCTTGTACTGTCCTAGGTGAAATCACTCATGTTTTTTGCAGAAACAGCAGGTTTTCACCTCTCTTTAGAAGAGAGGGAATATTTTATAAAATAGTTGATCCATACAGGGCAAAAATGCCTTTTTTTTTAAATGTCATTTTAAGCTTCACTTATCCCTGCTTCAGTGCTAGGGTTCATTTTACAAGCACAGTGGCTTTGTGAAACTATGTAATTTGGATTTCATTAACTCTAAATATGTATTTTAACCTTTTGTAGAGGTTTAAGTTTGGGATTTAGAGTGAATTGTGCCTACATTGGATGATATAACTTTAATAAAGGAAAATACAGCCAAGCTACATAAGAATGTCATTATCACATCCATGACGTTCCTGAGAACTGGAAAAGAACCCCCAGGAGACTTCAGAAGTTAGGAACAGAGCTAACTTATTTAAAAGATCTGTGTTTGTATAACCATGCATATTTAACCATAGTCTTGAGATCTGGACTGTGTGAAAAGAGCTTTTTTACTCTTGTAAGTCTAAAAATAACACCAAGTATGAGTGAAAAGTTAGGTTTCTTTAAAACATTTTCTTTAGTCATCAATAAACATGTTTAATTCCCTTCTCTCCCTCTTCCAAGCTTTGAGCAATGAAGAAAGTTATTAACTCTTGGGCTAGCAAGATTTGCATAGAGTAAGGGGTGTGTTTTATGGTGCTGAGATCAATTTCGCCTGCAAAAGGTCTAAATGCTGGAAATGTTTGGCTTAAAGCCTATTTAGGAGCATAATTCCTACTATTTTAGCAGGATGAGGGGCTGTTCTAGAGATCCCCCAAAGCAAGAGGGACTCTTTATCAGGGAATGTAGGGATGTGTTGAGGGGTAGGAGTTTTAAACTGAAAGCGGGTAGGTTTAGATTGGCTATTAGAAAGGGATTCTTTACAGTGGTAGTGAAGCACTGGAACAGGCTGCCCAGAGAAGCTGTGGATGCCTCATCCCTGGAAGTGTTCAAGGCCAGGCGGATGAGGTTCTGAGGAACCCAGTCTAGTGGAAGGTGTCCCTGCCCTGCAGGGTACCAGCAATTAGATGACCTTTGGGGTCCCTTCTGGCTCAAACTGTTCCATGGTTCTATGACTGTGACTCTATAAACTCACAGGATAACCCTCACATTCCCTTTCAAACTCAATTTTCTATAATTCTTAAATTTTATTATTGTCTGGATCTTTTCTAGAAAAATATTTGATTAAAACTGTCAGTTGTCCTTTACTCAGCTCATTTTATAAAATACCTCTGCAGTTCCATCTAAGTTTTGCTTACCGATAACTCCAGACATTCCTCTTTCCTGTAACCAAATCTTTGGGTTTCAGAATGCATCTTTAAAAGTCTTTAAACTTGAATGGTTATAGAATAAATCATTGCCTCATCTTTCTTCCTGTAGATATTAATCTCTTCCCAAAAGATACGGTGTAAGTAAAACATTCATGCATAAAAGTTCTCCCCATCAATTTTAGATTGATTTAAATATTCTTACAGTGAAAAATTATTATGTAATAAATTTTTATAGCCCTACACTTCTGTATTTCAACATTTGAAAGAAGGCTTCAGCCATTTTAGTAATTTTTTAGCATAAAAGTTATTAGGAAAAGCTCAGTACTGAATATGTTCTTGTTAAATGTCAGAAAGCTGATCTAGAGTCTTTATGAAGTAGATAATTTTTAAAAGGACAGCTTGAAAATAAAATATGGATTTAAAATGAAAGTGTTGCCCTTGAAAAGGTAAGTGACAGTGAATAGTCAAGGTGAATGGAACCTTGAGCCAGGTTCTACGCAGTAATAGCCCATCTATGTTCATTTTATGCCACAGGCTTGTTCACTGCTTTGGAAGAATTGAAGGATTATCTTCAATCTCTCTCTTCTGGACAAAATAGATGGTAAAAACTATGCTGTGCTCTGTAAAACTATATGACATCAATATATACTTTTATATATAACGTGTATATACTTTTAATATACTTTGGTTAATATTTTACTACTGCATAATGTCACAGACATTATTTAGATAAACATGCCCCTTAATGATCTCCAAGAAATCTCATCGACTCATAGAATGGTTTGGGTTGGAAGATCCTAAGATCATCTAGATCTAAGATCATCTAAGAATCATCTGTCCTAAAGATCATCTAGTTCCAACCCCCTGCCATGGGCAGCAACACCTTCCACAGAGACACCTCCCCTAGACCAGGTTGCTCAAAGCCTCATCCAGCCTGGTCTTGAACACTTCCATGGATGGAGCATCCAGAGCTTCTCTGGTCAACCTGTTCCTATACCTCACCACCCTCACAGTGAAAACTTTCTTCGTAATCTCTAATCTAAACCTGCCCTCTTTCAGTTTGAATCCATTCCCTCTTCTTCTATCACTACATGCTCTTGTAGAGGTTCCCCCGCATCATTCTTGAAGGCTGCCTTCAGGAGGGTTGCAATTAGATGACTCTGAAGCCTTTTCTTCTCCAGGCTGAACAATCCCAACTCTCCCAGCCTTTCCTCACAGGAGAGGTGCTCCAGCCCTCTGATCATTTTGGTGGCCTCCTCTGGACTTTCTCCAACAGGTCAATGTCCTTTTCGTGCTGAGATCTCACCAGAGCAAAGTGGAGGGACAGAATCCCCTCCCTCAGTCTGCTGCTGATGATTATTTGGATGCAGCCCAGGACACGTTTGGCTTTCTGGGCTGCAAGCACACATGGCTGGCTGATGTCCAGCATCATCCTCTGACTCACCAGCATCCCCAAGTCCTTCTCAGCAGGGCTGCTCTCAATCTGTTCATCCCCCAGCCTGTGCTGATACTGGAGGTTGCCCTGATCCAGATAAAGCAGCTTGCACTGGGTCTTGTTGAACCTCATGAGATTCCGTTGGGCCAACTTCTCGAGCTTCTCCAGCTCCCTCTGTGTTGTTGTTCGACACACACACACACACACACACACTCACTTTGGTGAGAATCAACTGTTTATTATAAAATCTGACTCCACTTTTATAGTATATCTACAAAGGCCAGGGATTGGGGAAGAAGGTCTATACCTCTCCCCATCCCATTGGTCAAGACAACTGTCCATCAGCTGTCCATATCTCTAAGACAAAGAATGTAAACTACCTTGACTTATGGAAAACATTGCTCTATTTATAACATCCATGTGTAAGAAACAAGCTAAGAACTATGAAACTGTGAGACACACAGAAGGCTGAAAAATCAGGGCAACACCTCTGGATGCCATCCTGCCCTTCAGACGTGTCAACTGCTCAGCTTGGTATCATCTGCAAACCTGCTGAGAGCTGATCCCTTCATCTCTCTTCATTTCAAGCGGGGCCAGGCCATTGCCTGGAGTCATGCTCTACCTCTTGCTACTTAACCACAATATCTGCTGTGAGGTTTGCTGCTCATGAGCCCTCTCAGAGCACCTTTGGGAAAACAGTGGGGCAAGAGTGTTCGCCACCTGCTAGTGTTAAATTTATTTTCTTATTGAACTCATGAGAACAGATACACCAATAAACTTTCTGAGACCTTGATTTATTACAGCCGGCACTGAAGATGTTCTAAATAGTTTTTTATTGCTCAGTATTTCTTTACATTCAGCTTCTAATGAAAGGAACAGTCAGCTATCAGAAAGTATATTGTTTATTAACTTTACTCATCACACTGGGAAACAAACCGAAAGATCTCTTTTTACTTCATGACATAGTGGAGCACATTTTTCTAACATGCAATTCAAATATGAAGAAATACCTCATAACAATTTACACTCACATTCTAAATGTGAAATCAATCTCTCTACTGTCTTTGGAGAGCAATGAAGCAAATGAAAACAGTGTCTCTACCACAAATCCTAATGTGCTACCAAATGTAAAATAAGTTCAAAATTTGAATATTTTCACCAACAGTGACAGTGTTTCCTAAACCAATGTCAATCAATGCCTGCCAGGCAGTCTGGAAACAAATACAGTGGTGCTGCTCACTCTCAACCTGTTCTACCAACAACGTGGAAATTCGTTTCCCAAGTATATCATCTAGTACCAAATTAACTAGTCAGGAAGTAGAGACAAAGATCAAGCCAAATACAGTCTGTGGGAAGTATATTATGTTTTTAACGTGTTCCAGGATGACTCGGGAAGAACAATAAAAGTAATTGCTTATTTGGTAACAAATGTATTGCAAGAGATTCTCATCTAATTATTGCTTGATTTGGATTGTTCTGTTTTTTATGTTTTGAGGTCTCATGACTTCAAAAGAAGTTTGTCATGTTCATATATTTCTAAAACAAATGTTATATACATATACCAGACTTTAGTGGGGAGATTATAGAGGACCTCAGAACTACCTAAAAACTGGCTTCTGCATATATTTCTTGGCTTAAAATAGGAAGTTAAATATCTTTCATAATATGGAATCAGATTAAAGGACCAGTAGTTTTCCTAAACTCTCTCTCAAAAAAAAAGGGGTATGTGTTAAAGGCTAACCAAAAAAAACATCCCTAACTGTAAATCTGCCTATTTTTCTGCTGATAGTATATTTTTCAACATTTAAATATTAATGTCCTTTGGCAAGTGCATTAGGACTCAAGTGATAAATCTAAAACATACAGTTGCTTGTCTCAAACATTAAAGTCAGGCTGATGGTCTCTCGAGAGCTGGGGATTGACCATATATACATTATTCATCCAAGATGGTTACATGTCATTAAGTCCAGACTCATTTTTATTTCACTTCCTCATATGCTGTAGGCAGCAAGACTCGGTATATATTGACATTTGCAAGGTATATTGCAGATCAATATGATACACTTTAAGGTAATTGTCCCTACAGAAGGTGCTCACAAACTTGTGAGGAAAAGCTACCTTTCATGAAGAGATTAGTTTCAGCATTTTGCCTGCACATATACTCTGAGTTCTTCCCCTTCTGTGGTAAAATAAGTGACCCTCTTTTCACGGCTGTCTATTTCAAAAGAAGGGATTAAACAACTTTTTTTTTGTTTATTTCTCTTGTTCATGTTAGCCCCTTTGGCAGTCTGAAATCAGACTGCACTTTTTAGGTACAGCTCATCAGTTTGTTATTACATCAATCTGTTGCATATTTCACCACATGCAGCATGTTGTGATAATAGCATTTTTTTTATAAAAGAAATATATGACTTGGATCATCTTTCAGAAAAGAAAGTAGGTGACTGACTTTCTTTCAGCATGAGGGGAGGAGGATTTGGTTGAAATTCCCACAACAGAAAATATAGAACCTCTCCTTTTTTATTTCTCACAGGTACTCAAAACATTCATTTTTGTTTAGATAAAGAATGCTTTTGTTTATAGGACTAGCAATGTCAAGAAAATTTCCCAGGAAAATGTACCAATTTTATTATTTATGAATTGTAGTATAAGTTCTGCTGGAAGCCTCTATAAAAATCTGGAATCATGGGTACATATTAACAGACTCTGTTCCACAGGATTAAAAACCTAATGAGACAAAACAGATGGTGGATGTGGAGAATTGGAGGAGTGAGAGATGAAGGTGTTTTTGAAATATAACCTTCCAGTTGATTAATAATGATGGGAATGGAAATAAAAAGCCCAGACCTGCCAGTTCAAAGCAGCAGAACTCACCAAATCCTGTTGCCGGTACCTCTTGGCATCTTGACTCCTTCAGTTCAATTCAATTCAGCCTGAATTCTATGGGCACTTTTTTTGTTGTTGTTGTTTCTGATTAAAAGCCCTTCAAGAGAAAGGCTATCTGTATTATTTCTGCAGAACAAGTTCTTCCTCTCCCTACTGGGCAGTTCACCCATGCAGCAAAAGTTCCTCTATCTGTAACACATCTCCTAAGAATCACCTGAGTGCCAAAGTGCAGGAGATAGTGAAGAAATTATTTTAGAAATAGTTTTTTAAAAATAAAACCTGTTTATATATTTTTTTCCAGTTGTAACTCATGCTGTGTTACCGGACAGCCACAGCTGAAAACTGTGTAGTAATTATATTTATAGGAAAAGCTTCACAATTTTTCAACATTTTTATTTAGAAATAAATAACTTTAACAGGACTTATAGAATGGATCCCTGAAGGTTCCATTCCTATGTCCTATCTAGGAAGTCAATTTGTTCGGTCATCAAAGGGAAATAATGAATAAGTATGATTTCATAATTGTAACAAGATTAGGTGGGACACTCATGACCACTGATAAATGTGTAGGGAACAGAATTCAATGATTGGACAAGTAATGAGCCTCTGAGATTTCTAGGTCCTTCTGTTGATATGGTACTGGGCTTATGCATTACACTGTGGACCATTTTCCAGAGTAAATTGTTCATTGGCCTTGAGGCCATAAACTGTGACCAATTTTCTAAGCATCTACTGTCCATTATGTCATGGGGCTCCTATCATGTGAATAATATTCTAGTTAAATATAATATAAATCATTTTTAAGTCCCTGAACACCAATTTACATGACATATTGTAAAAGCCCCAAAAGAGCCTCTTTCTGAATCGTTACAGTCAATTGGACTCTTAACTGGTCTAGTAAGGAGCTGAGAATCTGAGAATTAAACTGCTCCCAATTAGGCTGTAAAAAGCATTTTATAAATGAGAAACACACCAGTGATTTGAAGCCAACTTAGAAACAAAGCACTACTGTTTCATATACAGAACTGAGATGGGAGGGTAAAGGGCAATTTCAAGAATAGTAATTTTATATTTCATATACTTCTATGTCTAAACAAGCCATTATGTTATTTAAAATCCACTATAGTGATTGTATTTGAATTGGGTAAGAACATGACAACCCACTTTACCCACAAATGTCCAAATACACTCAGTACCTGGCTTATTTCTGAGAAAGTACATCCAGACTTTGCCATTCTCAGGGCCACCCGCTCATTTCCAGCCTTGCTGCAACTGCTAACTGCTCTCTGAATTCTAATGTGGAAGACGCCCGAATTATTTCAGTAAACATTGTGCCTTCCTGAGTACTTGTTCTCAGCGCTTATTGCTCACCTGTCAATCAAAAGCTGAAGCCAACAAAATTGTTTAGGAATGTGCTCAGATATCCAGCTTCAAAGGGCTTTGAGACAGATACAAGGTCTCTGAGCTCAGAGATGTGCCTTGCTTAAGAGAGATAACGCTGAAGGTCAGGAAAAGTCTCCAGTGATGCAGCCGTTCCTCTGGCTCAGAGCTAATGGCCGGGTCCATGACAGCAAACCAGGCATGAAAAAGATACAGCTTAATTAAACTAAGGCTACGGCCTCTAGTCTGTCCTTTACATAGCAGCAGGAGTGCATTTTCTGTGCTCCTGAATGGATCTCCCTGCATAGTTTTATCCTGAAAAAAACCCTCATTTTGTGTGCTTCAGGAGGGCTTTGTAACGTGATGCAAAAAAAATTTCTTCTTTTGCAAACTTCTTTTCCCATCATGCCTTGTCATCACTAATCTTTCATTTGATAGAGCTAGGAACCTGCTGACACAACCTTATGTTTTGTAATAGGTCTCCTCTTACTCAACACTACAGATAAATGGTCTTATTCAGAAAAGTAAACAAAAAAAAAAGCACAGCAAAAATTCAGAAATGATCCATCCATCAAAAAATAGCATCAAAAGAGCAGCAATTTCCTACACTGCATATTAAAAAGCATAGACATCGGAAAACTCGCCTTCTGTCTTCTACTCCCTTTTGTATTCTATATTATCGCTGATATACTCATAACCTCATTCTACCAGCAGGTAGGCACATTACCAGCCTATTTATGCTGTTGTGCAGGTTGAACTGTTTCTTCTACCCTTGTGATGGATTTAATTTCTCTGTGTTCCAGAACAATTCTCTTTGGCATGACTGCCTCTTGCAGCAGCCCCAGCAAAAGGCATGAACTTGATTTTTTTTTTTTTTTTGACTGAAGATGGTTTGTATTTCCACAGTGCTTCAGGAGAACAAGAAGATGTTGGCTTTGACAGCCTCAGCCCTGTACTGTAGTCCCTGTATATGCAAACTCTCACAGGCAGCACAGCTTTGTACAGTGACCTGTGCTGCCAGTATTGGGATCCTCTCAAACTGAGTCAGGAAGTCACAGAGGAAACAGGCACCCGCTGGAACTAAAGGGCACATGAGGATGCTTCATTTGCCTTGATAGTGCATTTGGACAGTTTTATGACCCAGAGAATCACACTGAGAAGCACAGTTAACAAAAACGTCAATTAAATGTGGCTACAGCAAAAGAGTGTTAGAAATGATGAGCATTAGCGTAGCTCCCTTGCCCTCTGTGATCTGGAAATTGCTGACCTCCATAACCATGACAAAAGACTAATTTTCAGCATTACAGAGATGTGTTCCCTGAGTACACACATGCTGCTCTTTAATGCTTGATGTGGCTTCACATCAGCTATGACCAAGTACTTCTCAAATGGCTGGAATGTAAAATGAAACAACCATTATTATCTGCTTTCAACATCTATCACTTATCTTTCATTTATTAATGGTAGTGAGCAAAGATCATTAAACCACACCACCAGAAAACACAGATGTCTATGGATGATGTCTTAAAAATACTCATGTTCTTATCTGGAAAAAAATTCAACTTTGCATGTTGGCGGAATTACTTACTGACATAATAGAATTTAATGATTATCCATTTCAATACTTTTAAAATTTAGTGGCTATTTTTGATTTTTAAATTATTACAGATTTATATACACAAAAATTTTAATTGGGTATCTGGGTCTGATTTATTTCACTTTTGAAAACTGGGCCTGAGAAATATCTTTCAAGCAGCAGAGATAATTATAATTTATAAAAATACTCAGATACTATATAAACATTTATTTTTTTTCTTCCCATTGAGATTGGGAATACTGTTAAGTCGAATAGAAAGTAAAAATACCAAGCCTGAATTTTCATTGAAAAAACACAAGAGGTTCTGAGATTTGGAGTTGTGTAAAACAGAATTTCCCAAAAGATTAATACTTTTTTGGTTTACAGTATAGTAGATATTCTGACTTGGCTGTAATGATTTAAGTGATTTAGATCATAAAGACAAATGCTTTGATGCCACTGAGAGAGGTGCATTAGTAATATCTCTTTATAACTCTATTGGTTCAGTAGCAGTCTCTGGACTATTGACATCTTCTTGGCAAGACCAATGCTAATGCAATGCATTACAAAAAACCCAAACGCTTTTCTGACTCGTCTGCATCAAAGCTGAAAGAGGCACCTCTTCAGAAGCAAAACAAAAATGAGGACATAAAATGACCTTGATGTCATTTTTCAAGTCTTCTTCTGGAAGCAGCCACTTTATGAAGGTTTCCCTATAAATTCTGTGTTTGAAACTGGCTCTGTATCCCTACAGGAAAGTCCTTGGAGACATTTATCCATTAGTGTGGCTGTCTATCTTAACAGCAACATCTTTTTCCTGGAGTCCAGCTAGGACTGAATTAAGGGGACAGTAGAGACCACTCCACTCTCACCTTCTTAACTCTAATCCATGACCTACAGAGAACAACCTCATTTTTCTGCCAAGCCTTTCACAGTCACAGCATAAACTGCAATCAGCTCTGAAGGTTGCTTACATTAAATACTTCTAAATGTGTTTCACTTTCAGAGAATTTAAAAACCAGTTTGGGATGTGATAGTCACTTGTGAAATGTGGTAGCTCTTTCGGGACTTACACATGAAATGTTCAACCAGTAGCAGAACCATTCAAAATAAATATAAATGTGTTTCAGCTGAGAGAAATATTTAAACCGTTTCCTGCATTAGTTCTTGCAACAGAGCAACCCACTGAATGTTAATCAATGTTCAATTCGCATGTGGAAGTGTTAACCAAAATATGTTCTTATTCTTGTGTTTGTTGACCAGAGAATTCCATAAATGAAAGTCTTATTACGTGTCAGGGTGCTGTATTTGGGATGTTCTTGGATGTAAAATATTTACTCATGAACCCAGTTAAAAGTGATTGTCAGTCTATATGAGCTGCCATTTACAGAAAGATTCTGCTTCTGCTGAATTTGTCTCTGGGTTACAGCCACACAGTCATACCCTGAGAAGGACACAGATGTTTCTGTCAAAGAAAAAGATGAGGCAGAATCTTTTGACTCTGCTGATTTCACTGGTTTTTGCAACCTGTTCCAAGATTTGTCCCAGAAAATGTGCAGGAAGTTCTTGCAAGCATCTTTTTTAATAGAGGCCTTACTACTATAGATTTTGATCCATAATGATATGTGTCACTTGGAGTAGGGAGAGTTTCTGGAATATTATCCCTGTAGTTCTCTCCTACTAAGTTTACTGGAAGTAATAAAGCTGACGTAAAATCCTCGTGGTAAAATATACCTGTGGAAATACTTAAAAAGTTCATTTATTGAAACAAAAATGAGAATATTAGAAACATTACTGAAATAAACTTTTGTCATGTCTTTGAAATTGGACGTTATTGCTTCCACATTTGCTGTCGAATAGCTGCTTTCCTTTCGACCTTAAAATAAAAACACACTTTAAATAAAAGTGGTTTTAAGCGGAGATATCTCAGAAAGGCATGTCTTAAATATAATTTATCGACCAATTTCCTAAAAATTGGTGGTTTATCCGTCCAGCCAGTGGGTGCGCGACAGCTCAGAGATAAGGATGAGGGTGGGATAGGTCTATTGAACAGTCTGGGAGCGCCAGCAGAGGGGGCGAGCGCCCTGCGCGGCCGCGGCGGCGCGGGGAGCGCCCGGGGCTGCGGGTGCCGCTGGCAGGAAACGGTCCCTCCGGGAGAGGGTGCCCCTGGCAGGACATGGCCCCTCCGGGAGAGGGTGCCGCTGGCAGGAAATGGCCCCTCCGCGAGAGGAGGGGAGCGGAGTGCCTGAGGGCCCGGGAAACCCGTCAGCGATGAGGGGCGCAGCCTCCCCTTGCTGCCCGCTGTTGGTGAGGCGAGGGCGGTCAGCGCCCGCAGTGTGCCCGCAGGGGAAACGCGTGCTCGGGGAAGGGCTGCTGCTGCTCCCGGGGTTTGCGTCCAGCCCAGGGGTTTGCATCCATCCCGGGGGTTCGTATCCATCCCAGGGGTTCGTATCCATCCCAGAGACGCGTTGTGAGGGGGCAGAGGCCTTTTCACCGCGGAGCTTAGCGGGTGGATGAGGATGGGACAAAAGGCTCGAACTGATCCCCTTTGCAGGACTCTCTCCCACCGCAGACAGCGCCCAGCGGGAGTGTAAACATGCTGGAAGGACATTTTGAGCCGCAGCACTGAAGGAGAGCTGTCCTGCTGCCAGCCAGCCAAAGCTAACACGGATGGGGACGGCGTTTCCTACTCATGAGTCCAGCAGTTTCTCAGTTATTTCTCAGTTTCTTGGTTGTTTCGCTTAGGAGAAA